>OY720455.1:60183764-60226264 GCA_963082715.1 Harpalus rubripes
GTAATATACAAGAAATAAAATTTTTTGCAAGGAACTTTCTGTATGACATTTGTAACTCAGCCCAGTACACAACTGAGTTGAGATGAAGTGAGTTGGGATGTGTGCAAAAAGAACAAGTTTAATTCCATTTTATCACTTTCTTCTTTACCGATAGTATTTACTGTAGCAGCTGTCAAAATTATTGACTTATTTTCTAATCTATGATACTGTTCATAAACGAAAAATGGATAATGTTGAAAATATATTATTTTAAGTATATGTGTATATGTGAATATAAAATTTGATGTATTATATAACCTTAAAATGCAAACTGAGTGTTTCAAATCATTTTGAGTTTCGTAAACTAGTAGTATAGCATCGGAAATGGGGAAGTGAGTTTACTCGTAACAACTCAGATCAATTGTGTCAAAAAGAACAACGATTTCCTGAATTTATCTGAAGTGATCTGAAATGAGCTGAGATTTTGTCCAAAAAGAATACAGCTAAAATACATAGAACTGACGGAAGGTAATGTGCTGGCCACATCAAATTTTTTACTTTATTTTTATTATTTTGAAATTTTCTATAATTTGAAAGCAATATATAGTTCTAGAAAGTCTTAATTGTTATTTCTGTAGCCTTAATTTAATATGACGTAGATGTTAAGCTCATTTTGTTATCAAAAATTTAATTCTCTAATTTTTAAAAGTTTTGATCGTCACTGGAATAGAAATGTGTGACGTAAATGTTAAAGGCATTAAAAACTATAATTTTTTAAACTTCATGCAGTTTTAATGTGTAGTTATATAAATGAATAATTTTCTAATTTGTGATTTGATAAACGACCCATCTATTAGTAAGGTATTTTACGTGGTCACGTCCCATCTGGTAACAATAATTCATTTGTAGCACAATTATATATGTGGACAATAAATTTTAATTAACATTTGATTATAAATGGTAATTTCCCCAATTCCAATTAAATTTACATGACTTTACGATCCCAAATTTCTAGTTCCATCCCATTTCATTGTTTAAATCCCCAAACTATCAAACCCCCAAACCGCTATTACCATTACCCATAATCCCCTTTACCGAACACCCCGTATTCCCAATAACATCGTATTTTATAGGTTAGGTTTACATAACCTAACCAACATAATGAGGGTAAATAAAAAGCCGATTTGTAATTCTATCAGGGTCGTATTTACCCTGTTATTA
The DNA here is from genome assembly GCA_963082715.1 of Harpalus rubripes. Classification (NCBI taxonomy): domain Eukaryota; kingdom Metazoa; phylum Arthropoda; class Insecta; order Coleoptera; family Carabidae; genus Harpalus; species Harpalus rubripes. The sequence continues at coordinate 60,184,965 of OY720455.1, forward strand.
ACCGAAAAGCGTGACCCGGAGGTCAAGTAGTGACCTTGAACCGAAAGCGACCAGTTGTTCCCCGCCGATCGTGAAAACGCCTGAAGAGGCAAATAGAACATGCGTGTTATGCTGGTTGCCAAAGAATTTCGTAATCATAAATCGAGTAGTGCGGTTTTAACTCATAATGATTTTTTTGGTAAGCTTAATAACTGCTACTGCACAATTGAATTTCTTTGATTCTGTGAAGTCGCACTGAAGCAATGGCTACCTATTTACCGAACACCCTATGTATGCCTGGATCTATCTGATTCGAAGGATTTTAAAATATAATTAAAATCTTTTATAAATGTTTGGTATGTTGACGTTGAATTATAAAAATAGAACAATCTTTTATCTTACATTGTTAGAAGAAAGTAGGTTACGTATGGCACATTTCCTTGAACTTGTAAGCTTTCGGGCATTTTATTACCTCATAAAATAGTATATAAACAACAAAGGATAACGCAAGGGACAAGGTGACAAGAAACTGTAAATCACTTTATGGAAACTGTTACCAAAATTCTTTAGAGATATACACTCTATAACCATTCATGTGTGATGTGTTCTTCAAAAGATAACTGTTTCTCATTTCTCATCAAATTTAAATACATATTTTTCTATTTGCAATGAGTAAAATTTTTAAATGTTTACGAAGAACGAATTAATTGATATGATTCTAATAATTGGTGAATCGACTGGAATCACAAGAAGAGCAAAAAAAAATTACGCCTATTGTTTTTTTTCTTTGGGGATACGTCAAGGATCTTGTCTATCAGAAGATACCTACAGATGTAGAAGACATGAAAGAGCGTATTCGAAATGCTTTTCAAAATATTTCGCGAAACATGCTGGCAGATGTTCGAACACATCACGTTCAACGCTTGAATTTTTGTATTACAGAACATGGTCGTAATTTTGAACATTTGTTTTAAGTTGTTTTTGTTAGTAAATTTGTTGTTTTAGTTTGCTAAGTTGTATAGCACTGAGTATGTTTATATCGACGTCCTTAATCGGATTTAAGTGGATTTAGGATTAGAAATCGTATTTAAGAAAACGGTGTAAACGATCTGGATTGGATTTAGAATCGGATTCTAAATCGACTTTACCAACGAGATTTATACATAAATCCGATTTACTTTCGCGAGATAAACAGCGATTTAACAGAAAATTAAATAGTAGGTGCTGAAACAATTAAAGAAAAAATAGAGTGATTCATTCATCTTTCATAGTTTTACAGGTAATATATGTCAACGTGGTGTCAACGATAAATTAGCATAATTATTAGAAGAGCAATGAGAAATCCGTGGACGCAGTAAGAAACAGAATATTTTTTGAAATTAATCCTGGAAAGAAGAATAATTAAATCTAAGTAAATGTGAAGTCAAAATAAAGTTCTGCACATTCTATGCTGCTATGTCAACAGTGTCAGTAATAAATCCAATTAAATCTACTGTAAATTCGAATATATTTGATCGCTTTACATTTTTCTGGTATAAACAGTCAAGATTTAGGATTTATTTAAATCCGATTTGATTAGAAATCCGATTAAGGACTTCGATATAAACTTACTCACTGTTACGTTTTGTTTATTTTCACATAGGCACCTATAATACTTGTTTAAAAATTATTTCTAATATTTCTAAATTAACTTATTTTTCTCGAAATTTTTCAAATACATTAATAAAAAATAATACATCGTTGAAAAGAGAAAAAAATGGCGGTTTCTATTTTATTAAAATAATTATAGGTTGCCATTTGAAAAATAAAAGTTGATAGTCGTATCTTGTAAACCTGATTTTATAAAAAATATCTACATCTGCCATCAAATAGTATATGTAAAATAATAAAACTTTTATATGAGCCATTTTTTTCTATTACTTATAATAAAAAAGTTAAACGGGTGCGAGGCGTCTTCCCAGACTCACTCTGTATATGACGGGCACACACGTGACCTTTTGTCTGTAGCCAATCATGGTTTGGTGTAAAATTTGAAAGTAGCTGTCAGTAGTTCGTTGACCGTTAGGCATCGACATCTTGTCATTGTTTTGTGCTTGTGCTTGCATCAGTGTCAGTGTAGTTTTGTTTTGTGTTCATCTTGTCGTAATTATCAGTGTAAAACCAATTTTGATACCCAACCTTGTCGTATTTTAATTTTTTGCTTTAGATTAAGTTGTCTACACTTGTAAACAAAAAAAAAATGCGAATAAGTTAAAGTAAGTAACAAGAAAATACTCTTAAAATTTTATATTCTCCATTTAAATTTACATAAAATTATTTTATCTCTTAAACCCCCCTTCAAAGCTTCCTCTCGAGAATTGGGAAGAAACCCTCACCCCCATGGGACGAATCGTCTCTAGTCGCTTTCATACGTCAGAGTTCGGTAAACTCCGGAGCTTTCCGAACGTCACCGTGGCCTTGAGCTTTTCAAGGACGTCGTCACACGCCTCACCAGTTATGATAATGCGTCTGTCGACTGTTCGCCGAGTTTAGTTTACGAGTGTTTTATTATCGGACCCGAAAACTGAAAGAAAAGTTTATTTATCCTGTTATGACATGTTTCAGCCTTTCTGAAGAGTATAATTTTGTGGGTCGGATACCATATAATCGGAAATGGTTTCAATGAACTTGTGAGAACTAGAAATTGCTAGGTTAGGACCTATATTTTATGCTAAATGGGGGTATTATACTGCTTTATTGCAGCATTTTGTCTTTTGTAACTTGGAAATTATTATGTTCAATATTGATCCCTATTACATTGACTTTCAAAACTATACAGGCTGTTCATTTAAATGGGCCATCATTGTTATCTCGAGAACTATAAAAGTTACAAAGACGGTTTATAAATGGGCAAACAATTTCTATTTCACAAGACAAATTTAAAGAAAAGAAAAATATTTGTTTTCGACCAGTGGTTCTCGAAATACGGGACCTAACTTTTAAATTTTAAATGAGATTATATATTTTTTATTTGCTCATTCGTTAGATAATTTAATTCTGAATTCAGTGATATAACATTTTTATTCCCTTACATAACGATATATTTTTGAGAAAATAGTATATTAAAGAACGTGTTTTATAAGACATGTTTTCTAATTGACAAGTGCGAAAGAAAGTCTTATAAAATGAGTTCTTTATACTATTTTTTATATTTTGCGCCTTCTACAAACTGAAATATTTTAAAAAACTGTTAATATTAAACCGAGTTGATTTAGGGAAATTTGTAAGTGAAATGTTGTAGTTGGTAACATTGAATTGACCACATTCAATTATTATTTGAAACAAAGTTCATGTCATTTCAATATTTACGAACAAATTTAAGTGAATTTAGTGTAATCATGGAAGATGAAATCAGTTCTCTCCGCCTGAGCTACGTAATATAGCTCAGACTACAGTAAATAATCTACTTCCTAAAAAATCGTGCGAGATTTATGAGAAAGAATTTGCAAATTTTGACACATGGTGTAAAGAAAATAATGTCAAAGGCGTAACAGAGAATGTTTTGATTGCTTATTTTGAAATGCAAAGTAAGACGAAAATATGTATTATTATTATTATATTCATTAAATAAAGTGATTTATTAAGTAAAAGAAATTTTGAGGTTATATTGAAATTTCTTATCTTCCAGCTTTGACGTTTGACAATTTAACCCTTTCAGCCTCAGTGTACAGGAAATTTTTATATTTTCTTATATTTGAACTTAAACTTGCTTTAAAATTAATTAAAAATAATTTTCTATCGTTCAAAGGTTCAATCTACAAATTTTTAGTACTACTAGGTCCATCTATGTGGACTAATTCGAACATTATATTAACATTTATTTACTCAATTTGTGATTATATTTGTACATTTTCATGTAAATAATCTTCCCTAAATAAATAATAATAATATCGACATTATATTATTAAAATGAATTGTCAATTAACTAAAAATAAATTAGGTAAAAATGGGTTAAAGAAACGTCATCTAGTACCAACTGTCTAAAACAAAAAATTGAGTATCGAAATGAAGGTCATTACGATACGCAATTGCGTATCGTAATGACTTCATTATGAACGCAAAATATAAAAATACATGTAAAGTTTCATATTAATGTGATTAAAATATGGCTATAATAAGAGTGTCATGAATGGAAAAACTAATATTTTGTTTAAGTTGACATTTATGATCACTTACAAGAAGAAAATATTCACTTATTTAAGTCACGGCACTCTTATTCTATGTAATAAAAATAACATGTATATAGTCATTTTTCCATTCGTGGCACTCTTATTATAGCCATATTTTAATCAAATTAATATAAAACTTTACATGCATTTTTCTCAAAAAAAAAAATCGATATATAAGGGTATAAAAATATATCACTGAATTTTGAATTAAATGCTCAAACAAATGAGCAAATAAAAAATATATGTTCTCATTTAAAATTAAAAGTTATGTCTCGTATTTTGAGAACCACTGGCCCAAAAAAAAAAAAATTTTTGTTTTATTTAAATTTGTCTTGTGAAATAGAAATTGTTTGCCCATTTAACCATCTTTGTAGCTCTTATAGTTCTCGAGATAACAATGATGGCCCATTTAAATGAACAAAAATTTCGTCTGCGATAACTCTATTACAATTTAAAAAATTATAATTCTTTCGTATTCTTCTTCGTTACATCCATATGAAGAGCTGATTAGATTTTGGTTACAAGGAGTATAGCATAAAATTATTTTCACATATACAGGGTATTACATTACGGCCCGGCGACAATTGTTTCTCTTTTTTAAATGGAACACCCTATATATTTTCATATATTTTGAATTGTATTTTATTCACCTATACGCATATATATATATATATATATATATATATATATATATATATATATATATATATATATTTAATTTTCCTTAGCGTTGTCAAGTTATTCCATTTTTTCTCTAAAAATGACCTAATACACGCATTGCTTTATAAAGGCGTACTAAAGTTATATTAATAGTAAAAATTAAGAAAAAATTTTGCTGTACAACTGTAACTAAACTCTATGTTCTCATATAATTTATTTTTTTTAATATAATTATACAGGCTGTTCAATCAAGTCAATCAATTTACTCAATTTCAAATGACTATAACTCGTCATTTTCAAATGGAACACCCTATATTTTATTATTTAGTTGTGTTTCTTTTTATGTTATCTTTTTATGTTATTAAGAGTATCCTATGCCTAAAACCAATAATTTATTTATTCAGCATTTTTGTCTAAATTTATTTAAATTAAATCTAGTATACGATGGAAATTGTGTTTTTATTAAGAAACAATTGCAATAATGGACAGTAGTTTGCATTAGCCAATAAATAAAATGTTTATTAGTAATATATGTGCGGTAAGGTATTTATAGTTCTTCTTGGAGTCTCGTGGCCGCGTGCCTGAGTGTCTGGTCGCGAATTTGGGGAACCGGGTTCGATCCCGACCGACGCCAAATATTTTAAATGGTAATGTACTCCACGCCAGCAATGAGTGCCCGTGGGGTGACGCCTGGTAAACGCCCGCACGGTACAAATATGTCATCATCATTACCGATATCTGCGTACAAAGCAGATTGGCACACCCAGCAATGGGTAATATGCCGTGATGATATATTTATTTATTTATTCTTGCGAAAAATTCATATGAATAAATTATTATTACCTAATCGCACTAATAAAATTTTACTACATGTATTTGGGTTTTGAGAGCTATCAGAATATACTAATACATCTGCTATTTAATTATTATTGAAATCTTTTATTTGTTGAAATTGAGAAGTTATTAAAATGTATATCATTCATAATTTATAATTACTAATATAAGACTGCTCTTAATTCATATGATTTTATTTATTTTCATTTTACTGAATACCTTTTACGAAACATTTAAACAGCTTATTCAAATATTTCTAAAGCAAATTTTAATATCGTGTAGTACAAAGATGAAAGAAATTTTAATTCCATTATTAATTCTCTTTTACTTCAAAGACAAATTCTATTTCTTCGCTAACGTACAATTTTTTTATTAAATGACAAAAAAATAATGTCTTAACTTTCAGAAAAACAAGTCAAAGTTAGTTTTTTAAATTTATTTGTTTTTCTTTGGTACATGTACTAAACACTAAAGAATATATTTATGGAACACTTTGAAACAAAGGCACTACAATCATCTACATTCAAACCTAAGTGTGGTTTCGCTATGTAGATGACACGTTTGTCATTTGGCCACATGGTCCGGAAAAACTCACTTTGTTCCACGAACACTTCCGAATATTCAATTCACCATGGAGGTAGAAAATAACAGAACTCTCCCCTTTCTTGATGTTCTGGTTAATCGTAAACCCAACGGACAGTTAGAGCACGCTGTTTATAGAAAACCCACCCACACTGATAGGTATCTCAATTTTAATTCTCACCACCATCCCTCGCAGAAACTCTCAGTAGTCAACGCTCTCGTACACCGTCCCATCAAAATCTCTGAACCTGATACCCTACAGCAGGAGCTTGACCAGAACAACTATGACGTAAAATCAATCAATAATGTAATTCATAGACAATTAAACCCTTTACCCAAAAAACCCGTGGATACCTCGTTCGAAACATTTGCATCTATCCCTTACATTAAAGGATTCTTGGATAAAATAGGTAGAATTCTTAATAAAAACAATATTAAGGTCTTTTTTAAACCTCCACAAAAAATATCAGAAATACTCCCCCAAACTAAAGATAAACGCGAGCCCTTGTCGTCACCCGGTGTTTATAGTATTCCTTGTTCTTGCGGCACAGTATACATAGGTGAAACAGGAAGGAGTGTTCACACTAGATTGTCAAAACACAAACACTGTCTGCGTAATGGTATGGTATTAACATCTGCGGTCGCAGAACACCAACACAACAAAGGACATAACATCTTATTTGAAAATTCCCGCATTTTAGCTCCTGTCCCTGAGTTTTACAGACGTAAATACATGGAAACATCCTAATAACATCAATCGGGATGACGGCTATTTCTTGAGCCACATGTGTAAACCGGTGATTCTCGGAACACGACACGCCCAATCTACCATTACGAACTCGATTCACATTGGTCCTCATTAGCTTTGCTCATTTACCGTATCTTTAGATTAGTATATAACTGTCTTCTCGGCCTTCCTTCGTCACTTGGTTTATTTGGCCTCTAGCGTGGTTTACACGTCGGGTAACCTTGTAAACTGAGTCTCCCCCTTTGTTGCTTAAACTCAGCCTCTAGCGTGGTTGACACGTCGGGTAACCTTGTTTAAGACAGTACTATCCCCTTGCTCCTGAAGATGCCCCATACGACTGCGGGCGAAACGTTGAACTCTGACTCAAAATATGACAGTCCATTCCCGGAAAACGAATATTTCTCACTAAAGAATAATGTGAATATGTAAAAGATATGACAGCTGCCTTATAACGCCGCCAGAATATTCTACCGGTACCAATTCATTACATTTTATGTTGTTACACATCTTTTCAATTATTCTTAATTCTCTACATTACCTTCTTAATATTTCGAACACTATAACTCCATCATCGCTCACATCCTCGTTCTCGGTTCATCTATCATTTATATTAGTACGAGTTACATAATTACAATCGTGTGTAATTTAGTGTAATTATCCTAACCAACACAACACGTGAATTACATCCTTCCCGGCATCCTGACTGAAGTTTACAGCGTTACAGAGTATGTAATTGTAGGCTGTAAGTAAAGTAGTTACAGTGTAGTGACAGTAGAGAGTGTTAGTGCTGTGTGCCAACGAACCCGGGTTTCATTCCGGAAAAGCTGCTATAATAAGGTACAAGGAGGATATCTTTATTTAGATAAATAAGATAGGTTAGGGACAATAAGTGTTTGAGATAACTTGATTACAAGAAGCGGATGGCGGATTTATGGGTGTATTCTAAACACAATCCGTTAAAATATATTATGTAAACGGATTCCGTTAAAATATTTCTTATTAACGGATTCCGTTAAAAATTCTATTCACAATATGACATTTGAACGGATCCGTTAAAATTAATATAATAAACGGATCCGTTTGTTACTGTAGGGCAGTGTTGTCAAATTATAAATGTCAACATATTTATGTTTTGATAATAACAAAATATATTAAGATCTAAACATATATTTGTGATACATAAATTTAGAGATACTATTTAGTAATAAATTTAAATCAATTAATAATCACAATAATGAATATATTCTTCAAAATAATCTTTGGAATGTTGGTAGGTGAATACTTTGTTGTAATACATGTCAAAATTGTCAGTTTCATAACCTTTTGATATTATTATATATTATTGTAAATTTGGAAAAAATGGGCATAAAACAAAAAAATCTATAAAACCACAATTCGTTACTTATTATGCGCAGCTAAAGTAATAATGAAGAAGGCCCCCAACGCCCAACCCCAACATTTATCTTGAAATTATAGACACCACCAAGCTAATCTACAGTATCGAGAAAATGAACAAGCGCAGGGCCACAATTAAATATAGGCGCATGCACTTTAAAAACTACACAAATTATAAAACACACATTATGAGCTTGATTCTTAATTCTTCGCAAATATTAATGAAATTTTCTTCATTAGATTCATTCATCTAATCAGTATTCTTCGAATTTAATCAAAATATCCATTGTTGTAATCAAAATATTCTTTGTTGCGATCCTTTGTTGTAATCAATAATTATAAATAAAGGCACCAATAGAACATTTGTGTCTTGGGCCCCTGAAAATTAAATGCAGTCCTCAAAATACTCGAATATTTTTAAAACATTAGGTAAAGTACAAGATTTGCAATGTAGAGTAAAATATCTGCTCGTTTCATTAGAGAAAGCATTTTTAATTTTTTTGAGAACGAGAAATGGATAATTTTTGTATTGTTAAAATATTACATCGAACCGATTTTTTATAGGTTATGTACGAGTATTATTTTGTTATAAATTTATTTATTTGTACTTTCCTTTCAATTTCATTTTATGAATCCAAGGGTCGGAGCAAACTGTAAAGGATGATAACGTAATTTCCTGATTAAAATTTAGAAATTTTTAATAATTTATGTATTAAATGTCATCCGTTTACAATTAACGGCTATAAATTATTCTCCGTTTAAATTTTATTTATAAACGGATAACATAAACGAATCTCCGTTTATATTATTAACGGATAGTGTCTTTAGAATAGAAAAATCTTGTTAACGGATATCTTAATTTTAACGGTCCGTTTATAAATAACGGAATGTCTTTAGAATACACCCATTAAAGAGACAAATAATGGTTTAAAAACTCCATGTAGGTCAGGATTTATTTTAAAATGTATCCACGCTAGAATGGACCTTTTCAATTTAATGGATATCTCTTTTTATCGCTGCAAATAGTAAGAAAATGGCGCGAACAACTGCCAGTTGGGCTGTCAAACGAAACGTCAAAAATATTGCAGTCATTAAAATACCTGTATTCTCAGTGAAAATTTGCATCATTAGACATTTTAACTTCAATAAAAGCTTTTGTAACTTATTTTAATAAGATTTTTTAAAGTTATTTGAGATATTCTCACATTTTACGTTTAAATTTTTAAGAAACAAACGTCATAGATCTCAGTTGTCCTTACTATGCGCAGATTCCCATTGCGCATGTCTTTTATCTCTTTAAATTGAAAAGGTCCATTATTGAGATCCATGTTTCTTTTTTTTAGAATTTTATTTTAAAATGTTCAAAGTAGTTCACTTCACCATTCTTTTCTTCCACTTCTTATAAAACATCCCAACCATTATTTCTAACTTCTATCTCGTCATTTACGTAAGACTAAACTATCGACAAATGGAATCAACTCCAAATGATACTAATCGTTATAAGTATCAAAAATAAATAGCAAATAAGATAAAATATAAATATGTGTAAAATTAGCAAAAAGATTATATCTGCTGTATCAAGTAGTACTATATTTGTGTACTTGTTACTACGTAAATTTTAGAAAATTGACATTTTATCAATAGTCAATATCTCATCATTTTTATAAATAAATTGAAATTAGTTATATTAATATATAAAATTAATTTTATCAACGATATTGCGTAAAATTGAATTTTTGTTATTAGTTTTAAGTTTGTAAAACGGTTACTATGGTATGACTAGCGAATGAAAGTTGACGTTTAAATTATTTTTTGTGCAACCGGACGCGAAATAAGCATTTCGAAGCCGCAATACAGGCCGCGAAATTAAATTTCGCAACCGTTGTTATGTTAACGGCCGCGAAATTCATTTCGCGGAAGTTGTCATGATAGCGGCCCCGAAATTAGGTAAATAATCACATTGACACTTGAAAATTGCATGGTTTTGTTTATCAAATGTTAATCCCATAGCCACCGTGAAAGCTAACAATGAAACTGTTTAAAATTAATAAAATATGTAATTACGTATTTTTTACGGTTGCACAAAAAATATTGTGTACACCTTGCCCGCGAAATCCTTTAGCGCCCTCGAGATTGTCTTGCCTCGGCTGCAAGCGGCCTCGGCGACAATTTTTCTCTTAGTACGCTAAAGAGTGATTTCGCGGCCTTGATATACAAATATTTATTATAGATGTGGTTTCTTTTGAAATCGTAGAGAAGAATAGAATTGTACGAAATATTCAGGAATGAAATTTTTGCATGAACCCATTTAAATACTGGACTAGGAAAGCACAGAAATACATTACGATGTCTGGCTGAAAATAGACGGCCGACTAGGGTAAATGAATATCAAAACAGGGGTGCATTTAAAATATTTTAAACATTTTTCGTTTATGTTGATTATAACAAAATATTTTGATCTTTAAACTATTTAGTTTGGCAATTCTATGAAATAGGATTATTTTTAATTTCCTCGAACAGTAATTCCGACTCGAGGGTTGCTTACACCTGAGAAGAACAAACTAGAATTTGCGGTATTAATTTTTTTAAATACATCATTGAATCCAATTGCTAAGGTCATTTTAAATGCCTGCTGGTATTTTGTACAATACTAATCTTCTGTAACGGAATAGGGTCAGTTTCCTTTCAAATCAAATAGAGGGAAATGTTTTCAAAAGAAACCACTTCTATTAAATAATCTAAACGGTTCAAGATGATTTTGGTAGAAAGTACTTACTAACCTTAACACTTAAATAACTATTACTTTTTATTTATTGGGTTTTTAGGTTCTGTCGTAGATAAAATAATATTGTATAATACATATACGTAAAGCATTTTTAATCACTCATCATGGGTCTGAAAACCCTCACTGCTCACGTGTTTTAATCTGACCCATTCGTAAACACTGGTTTTACATTACTAATTTTAAGTTTGACATTGAATTTCGTCCATGTAGTAATTTTCTATAATTTTCTTAACGTCTACATTATGTTTGACATTTGGAAACGTAATTGGTAATACCGACTATAGGATTAGGTACCATTTAGCTTGTTTGTTTTTTTTTATTATTTCTCAACAATGATCTGTGTTTTATCATTTAAAAATCACACTCTGTGTAATAATGTTATGGTCATTTTCTTCTAAAAAGATTCTGCAAAGGACTAATTCTTTTTTAAGCGATTATTAATTTTTTTTTGTTTCAACAAATTGGTTGGTTTTATTCCACCAGGGACGTAACTACGGGGGGGCCTGGGTGGTCTACGGCCCACCTTATTGATATGTTGGCCCACCTGCTGGCCCACCCAATTTTTTTTAAAGATATTTACTATATTTTATAAAAGATAATAACTTTAGAACACGTAATACAATTTGTGTGGATGTAAAACGTACATATTGCAGAATAAACATTTTAAATTGTATGTGATCCTACTGCCAACAATAAGAAGTGTAGTATGTCTGTCCGTGGAGAAAAAACTGGAGTAACTATTTTTCAAACAATCGCCCCTATCCTCTAGCAATGTTACTCTTGCTTAGCAACATTGTTATAGCAAGTAATCAATAATAATTGCAAACACTGAATAAACGATTACACGTTACATTTGTTTGTATTAAAATTGATTACAATTTTTAACAATGTTTCTAGGAAATAAATTGTGAAAAATTGTCAGCCATTCGAACCCGAGACACCTACCTTGCCGGGATAGTGCTCTACCAACAAAGCTATTGGCTGCTCTCCTCTCGATGGCTGAACAATCTTTCACTTTTAAAGTCGTATAACTTTTGAGGATATTATTAATCCTATTTCAAATATACAAACTGTTAACTCATTGTTAATATTAATGTTGCTAGGATTTAACAACTTTCTTACAGAATTGAGATGAATATTGATTAATATGCAGCTAATTAATTTGGCGGATGATACCATACTGGACACGCAAGAGATATTTGTAATAAGGAAGTGTATAAGAAAAGTATCTGGACTAATAATAAATATAAAACCATCTATTTCTGATGAATTCCCAAAACAGATTATTTTACAAAAATTTAAATATGTTTAATTAGCGTTTACGACAAAATTTATATGGAATATAGCAAATCGATAATTCCTTTATTACATTATTTATCAACATTGAAATAAAATTAAATTATATAAAAAAATGATTTTTACTCTAGGCAAAGACGAACTATTATGACGAGAGGCTCGTATCTAACACAAAATTTGGAAATTGATTACAACACTTCAATAAAGATTGGTTTAATTTTTTTAAGTTGAATTATAGTATATATTTTTATGGGCGCTGCATTTTACACAAATACCTGAAAACTGAATCTGGATTTCGCAAACATGAAATAAGCAAAGAGCACCGTAATTCAATGAGATGTTCTTCATATTAATAGCCAAAAAGTAAAAGAGATGATAATTTTTGTTACGCACATTTAAAATTTGTTATAAAAATGTTTCCTTTTGCTAAGGATTACAAAAATTGATATGCTAGCAGCAGAATATAATTTACTTCCCAACACAATTTGTAATTTTTGTTTATTTTGTTTTACTGTTTCTATACTGCTATCTATAATCAATATATTGTGGTGGTGTGTAATTTATTTTTATTGTAATACTGTTCTTATGATGTAAGTAAGGCCCACACAGATTTTTCATTGGCCAACCTTTGGCCCACCCAGAAAATAATCCTAGTTACGTCCCTGTATTCCACAACAAAGAGACAGAAAATATTTACTCATTACTCGAAATAATTGTGTAAACTGTAAAATTCCCTGTTACAAAATCTAGATTTATATTCTTTAGTTTTAGTTAAAACTTATTCTTGTCCTATTTATTTTTATTTCTTAACTCACACATAAACGTTAGCCGCATTTTTCTTTATATAAACAAATTCTCGTCTGTCATTTGCTGTAGAGTTGCGTTCTTGACTAGCTATTTTAGTGTAAAATATAACATTTGACGAAAAATAATCCTTGTCTAACAATAAAATACGATTTTTCTAGACAAGTAAATTATTATCAATAATAGATAATCATTTCTTTGCCGATTTGTACTTGTACAGAGTGGGGCTTAAAATCTTCCTTTTTTGAAGGCGAACAAAATAAAAAGTATTGCTGATAGATAAAATTTATTTTTAGATAAAGGAAGAACATAATTTCAAGTTTTAAATCATGCAGTTTTAAACAAAACATCTTGAAGGTAGTGGCCACTGTTTCTATACACTGATGCAACCGATTTCTGAAGCTCCTCTCTACACGTTCCAACATTCGGGCTATTTCCTGCCGAATAAAATTCTTCAGTTGAAGCAGGGTTGTAGCACTGGTACGACACTACCCTACGCGCTAGCATAGGCGTACCTAAGATGACTGTCTGGGTATCTAGTAGGAAAGATTATCTACTTTGATATCAATGTTAGTACTATAAAAATTTTTGAAATAGCATTCGTTTAAAACCCTTTCCGGTTTAAATTAAAATGTAAACATATAGAAAATACGTAAAACCTAATTCAAATTTAAATTTAAATGCCCATTTGATAAATATAAAAATATAATAATTGTTCTAAATTAATAAAACTCCTTAACAATTACATATAAAATTTAGTGTATCATAATATATTGAGGCGGTCAATAGATATGTAAAATAAAATAAATATAATTCTTTTCTGGGTCAGCCGGTAATCTAAAAAAGCTTTTTAGAATTGTTTTAACCTTATTATTATTTGGTAAGACTTTTACGCAACTATATATTAATCCCACCCGACATTATGTCTAGTAGTCTAGTCTGGTAGTCGTAATATTCTTGTGCTGAACCGCCCTGCACACCAACGCCATCACTCCGTCACTGACAATGGGTGTATTCTAAACTCAATCCGTTAAAATATGTAAACGGATTCCGTTAAAATATTTCTTATTAACGGATTCCGCTAAAAATTCTATTCACAATATGACATTTCAACGGATCCGTTAAAATTAATATAATAAACGGATCCGTTTGCTACTGCAGGGCAGTGTTGTCAAATTGTAAATGTCAACATTTTTATATTTTGATAATAACATAATATATTAAGGGCTAAACAGATATTTGTGATACATAAATTTAGAGATACTATTTAGTAATAAATTTAAATCAATAAATAATCACAATAATGTATTTATTCTTCAAAATAATCTTTGGAACGTTGGTAGGTGAATACTTTGTTGTAATACATGTCAAAACTGTCAGTTTCATAACCATTTGATATTATTATATATTATTGTAAATTTGGTAAAAATGGGCATAAAACAAAAAAATCTATAAAACCATAATTCGTTACTTATTAAGCGCAGCTAAAGTAATAATGAAGAAGGTCCCCAACGCCCAACCCCAACATTTATCTTGAAATTATAGACACCACCAAGCTTATCTACAGTATCGAGAAAATGAACATACGCGGGGCCACAATTAAATATAGGCGCATGCACTTTAAAAACTACACAAATTATAAAACATACATTATGAGCTTGATTCTTAATTCTTCGCAAATATTAATGAAATTTTCTTCATTAGATTCATTCATCTAATCAGTATTCTTCGAATATAATCAAAATATCCATTGTTGTAATCAAAATATTCTTTGTTGCGATGAAAATATCCTTTGTTGTAATCAATAATTAGAAATAAAGGCACCAATAGAACATTTGTGTCTTGGGCCCCTAAAGATTAAATGCAGTCCTGAAAATACTCGAATACTTTTAAAACATTAGGTAAAGTACAAGATTTGCAATGTAGAGTAAAATATCTGCTCGTTTCATTAGAGAAAGCATTTTTATTTTTTTTTGAAAACGAAAAATAGATAATTTTTGTATTTTTAAAATCTTTTATCGAACCGATTTTTTATAGGTCTTGTACGAGTATTATTTTGTTATAAAAATTATCTATTTGTTCTTTCCTTTCAATTACATTTTATAAATCCAAGGGTCGGAGCAAACAGTAAAGGATGATAACGCCATTCTCTGCTTAAAATTTAGAAATTTCTAAAGATTTATGTATTAAATGTCGTCCGTTTACAATGGACCTTTCCAATTTAAAGAGATAGAAGATATGCGCAATGGGGATCTGCGCTTAGTAAGAACAAATGAGATCTATGACGTTTGATTCTAAAAAAAATAGACGTAAAATGTAAGATAACTTTAAAAAATCTTATCGAAATAAGTTACAAAAGCTTTTATTGAAGGTAAAATGTCTAACAATGCAAATTTTCACTGAGAATACAGGTATTTTAATGACTGCAATATTTTTGACGTTTCGTTTGACAGCCCAACTGGCAGTTGTTCGCGCCATTTTCTTACTATTTGCAGCGATAGAAAGAGATAGCCCTTAAATTGGAAAGGTCCATTAACGGCTATGAATCATTCTCCGTTTAAATTTTATTTTTAAACGGATAACATAAACGAATCTCCGTTTATATTATTAACGGATAGTGTCTTTAGAATAGCAAAATCTAGTTAACGGATATCTTAATTTTAACGGTCCGTTTATAAATAACGGAATGTCTTTAGAATACACCCTATAGCCTAGCGTACCGGAGTACGTCCAATCTCCTTGCGTTACCCCTCCCTGGTCCAAGTTCACGCACACATAGCCGTGAGCACACGGACGGCAATACATACAACAGGGTCACTTGTGTTGACGTTAGTCATGTATACGAGTATATTCTGTGGTTGTAGGGCAGTGTTTGCGATATCCCCATAAAAATGTTCCCCTGACGGCTGGCCTCGATTCGAAGTGAGATCCCATACCCCTAATCGGTCGGTATGAAATCAAGTCAATTCGTTTAACAGGATAACAATTTTGTTACCAAATTTATTACTAAATTTGTTGACAAATTTGATAACTATTTATGACCGTGTAAAACACACTTAATTATACTGTGTGATACAAATTTCTGAAGATGTTATATTTAGACATTATTCAGTAACCAACCAACGCACAAATTATGTGGCGTTTACACTATTATTGTGTAAATTTGAAAATTGCTAGATTATAATGCAAAAAAGAAAAGTTAAATTACTTTGTTAGCGTTAGCAAAGAAATGAAGATTTTAATGAGAATTTAAAATTTAATCTTTATGTTGCAAAACTCATAAATATTGTGTACATTATTTATGTACTAGTGTGCTTATTAAAATAGTAATAAGAATTTATTAAAACTACAAAGTGTAACTTCATTATAATTTAAATTAATGTACTACCCTCAACATGTCTTTAATTCAGATTCATTCTACACTATCAGATTTTTGCCTACAACAATAACAACTACTTCTTTGATTATTCCTTGTTTCAAAATTAGCTGGAATAATAAATCAAAAATGGCAATTGTGTGCTTTATTTATTTCTTAAAACTGATAAAATAACAAGTTAAACAAGTCAATGATATTACCAATGACGGGAATAAATATCGTGAATTCGAATTTTCCGTCAAATTGAAGTTCCTAAATAAATACAGCCACTGAGTGATCAAAAATGGCTGAAGGTCACATGACTATTTATGTTCCAAAATAATATCAAAATTATATTTCAGTTTTCCATAAATTATCAAAGCTATATTCCATATATGACAGTTGATGACAGGAATATGACATTTAATTAATATTATTGCCGTACATTGATTCATTTGGTATTTGTTTCGCATACCTTTGTGAAAAATCTTTAAGTAATTTCATTCCATTATGGCTTTAATGAAGAGCGTTCACAAACTTCTTTTTTGCACGATCGGATTTTTTTATGTTTACCGACAGTGTTTCCAAGACAGTAGGTCTTATTTACAAATTACTGAACGGTAAGTGATGTGACGCACGTCAGTAAGTGATGTGATTCACTTACCGTTCAGAAGGCGAGACGGTAAAATAAATAAAAACAAAAATCAAAGCTTACTTAAAAAATGACACCTAATAGTTATTTATGTAACAAGTGTGTAAAGTAGTACTTTTTTGGTCGAGTGCGGAAATTGTAGCACGAGACAAAAAATACTATTTTACACTTGTTGCATACATCATTTTTCCTACAACCGAAATGGTATTGATGTTTCTCATAATACTGAGTGTACAGGCATTCAGCAGCTTCAAATACTTTTAGTGCTCTTTCTCATAACTCTGTACAAAATGTAACTTAAACACTTGGAAGAATCTCAGAGAGACGATGATTAGTCTTTTATAATGTACAAATTGTACATTTAATATTAATATTAAAAATTAGGTTAGGTTAGAATACATGTCAAAAAAATGTTAGTGTTCTTAAAAATTAGATTAGTACTCAATCTGTTAAAAAAATATTAGATTTGTTTCATTTATATGTATATTCATATTTCTCAATAAATTTTATTATTTTCATTATTATTTACTACCTAATTATATACTTGACAGGTAAATTAACCAAATTTTAATGTTGCCTAGCAACGCCTATTTACTTTTCAAGCACTAGTTCGTGAAAAGTACTTTTCACGTACTAGTGCTTGAAAAGTGACACTTTACACACTGTAATGAGTGCGTAAAAAGTACTTTTCACGCACGGTTGTAGGAAAAGTTTTTTATGTCAAAATAATTATCAAATCTTATTTTTCTTTTAAATTTTGTGCGTACAAAAAATAGTGTAAGCATCACGAACGTTAAGGAATTACCGATCTCAGACAAAATTGATACCTTCGCTTCGCTCAGTCCCCAAACATTGTCTTCGATCGGTAAACTGTCCTTACCTTTCTTAATAGTTAATATACTATTGAAAGCACATTTTCGTTCTGGTAAACATAAAAAAGACGCTTCTTAGGATCATTCTTATAACAGCTAACAAAATTCGAAAGGCACGGCCCATGGAAATAGTAATGTTGTCATACTAAGTAAGCCACGCCTTACTTAAACACGATTGGTGCGAAAAATGTCAGTAGCATGCAAGATTATATATAAACATAAAAAAGATTAATACGCCAATGACTGGAAACTAATTTTGTGCATAGCCATCTGGAGTAGGGGTAAGATCGAAATTTGGTCATCTGAACATATCATCTTCTCGGCATCTCTGGTGAATAGTACTGTACCATTTTTAAAATAGTTATGTCAATTTTTGCAATAACATTTACATTTGTAAAACAAAATATTATTGTTACTATTTCCTTTCTAATTTAAATATTTTCGTAAACAATAAAAACAAATGTCTATGGTGTTTACAAAATCAAGTTTGTAGAAATAAATATTTTTTTTCTTTCTTTCGATCTTCTGTAGAAAAATAAACTGAGTCTGTACTTTTTAATTTGATGAAAATATTCCAAGTGCTTCTCCCACCATAGATCGTACCGTATAAGTAGTTTATTTTGTAAACGTGACGCTATCAAACTTCAAGAATTCTAACCATGTTAGTGGAAAATAAGACAAGAAGGGTTATTTTACGGCTGAAAAGGGAAAAAGGCTTTTAAAATTTATGCACGCTGCAAAAGCCAACGTTGTATACGGACTTTTTCAAAAACGACAGGCATTTTAAAATCTAGTTTACGAGGGAATTCTTTTGCAAATCTACATATCTGAAGAGAGGTTAATAAATGAGAATGCCTCTCCAGACAGCAAAATAATCCTTATAAAGCTGAATAAATTATGGTTTATTTTTTCTAATTTAACAAGATTTTATTCGAGTGGTTTATTGTGCATACTGTCATAGGCGCCGGTTTTTGAAAATATGTATGGGTGCTGTAGCCAAGGGCGTAGATGATTATATAAAAGTAATTATGCAATAATGCTGTGGGGTGAGGGTTAGAAGAAAACCGCCTAAGGCCAAATGACCAAACGCCGCAGGCAAACAATTCCTAATTCCAACTATCATCGGAAAAGAAAATTAAATAAATAAATATATCATCACGGCATATTATCCATTGCTGGGGTGCCAATCTGCTTTCTACGCAGATTTCGGTAATGAAGGTGACATATTTGTAAAATAAAAGGAAATTGAAAATTTTTAATAATTGCGTGAGTGACGATTGGCAACTTTGCGCATTTCGGCAATTTTGCTTTGTTTTGTTCCTCGCTTCTTACTTGGTGGTTAAAAGAAATTGAGTGACTGTGACTCTATGTTATTATTTACTCAATGGTGCAACTAATAGTATATTCCGTAACTTAACCACGACCGTGGTTATGATTATCTTGTGGTTCACGTGGCCAGGTTATAGTTACTGAAAAGTGGTTGTGATTCGGAACATCTTGGTTAATTTGTGTCGGTAAAGTAGAGATGTTCTTCGTTATATCGGCTGCAGAAGTCGGACATGAGGTTGGATTTAAAAAATTGACAGATGACGGCTTATTAACAACCAACAACATATTTATATATTACTAATAACTTACAATGCTATCACTGTCACTCATTTTTCTTTGGTTTGTCTCACAAACTCTATATTGGCGTCTTGGTTGACGTAGTATAATAAATACAAATAATAAATATAGTTTGTTATAGATAAATCATTTCTAAGTAAACGACCACAACAACCACAGAAATTTTGTGGTCGTTTTGGTCACGAAAAAGTAACCAAAGTTTTCAGTAACCACATTCCGAAATGGAACCGCGATCCTGACATTACGGAACGCGTAACCAGAACCTTGGTCGCCACGGTTAAGTTACGGAATATACTATAAGTCGCTATGTCCAAACATCATTCATTTTAATAAAAAACTGAGGCATAGGCACAAACTGCGACTAAATAGAGGTTTATTGCAAATTCGTAACTAATAATGCACATGGTCATTTAAAGTTTAAAAATAACAATTGCTATTTAAGTTTTTTACCTCCCGCTACCCCTGGTTAGGGAGGTATAGGGATCGTGCTAAAAATCGCATATCGAGATTTTGGTAAATGATCATGTTTTAAGGTCCCTAGAATCCAATTTTGAAACCTTGTATTTCTTTTTTTTTTGTAATGGAACGAGTCCATTAGATTTTAGTGAAAATCGAATAACCGGAAATGGCACTTTACTAGAAGCTCAAAATAGTTTTTCTTCGGAAAATACCTTTAAATGATATTTTTTCTAGATTAATGTTATTATAAAAATTAAAGATTATTAAATTTTCTCTAGTTTCGCATTATTACTTTTTCTATATATTTTATGGACAAATTTATAAAATTATCTATAATTTAAATCCCAGGGCCTACGCTTTAAACAAACAAAACGCAGTTATTCAAATGTATGTAACTAACAGTTAAATATCACTATCAAAGAACTAATCATTTCAAAATAATATCAGTAACGCTTTAAAAAGAAAAAAAATAAATAGAACAATAGAAAAAGAATTCAATAGTTTCCAGCATAAGTAAATATTTAGGTATGTATTTAGATTAATAAAAATTAACGATTCACAAAAATGTTTAAGCTAGTTCTCATTTTTGTATTAGTGAATTCTATTCTATCCCGGTATTTAAAATTTAATCTTCATTTTATTAGCTCCGGTGGCTCAATGGTTAGAGCAACGTCTCATGTCATGAGTGCCCTCGAAGCTTTGGGTTCGAATCCAACTAAGGCATGGATGTGTGTGAATGTGAACCCGCTCTGTAATTGGGATTTAATCCTGTTGAGGAGTTTAAAAAAGGTAGTTACTTGGATTAGATTAGACTATATTTTAAGAAATAAAATGTCAAAATCAAAATTAGAGTAAAATTCGCTAATCCAAAAATAAGGATTAACTTAATCTTTTTTGTGACTCGGGCTGTAAATGGCGGGACATATTGTGTAGGCCACACCAGATTTTTTCTTATTACCGGGCCTTTTCTCTAGCAATCTCTCTTCTTGATCTGCGCATTTCATAGCCCATGACATTTGGCACCAACTCTACATATTGCGTTTTGAACAATAGTAATATTCACATGACATTTTTGCATGTCTTTATGTTCAAACACACCCTGTAATAATGTGATTCTTTATTGTTGAGATTGCAGCTCGACCTAGTGATCTCTTGACTTTTATCAAGTGTATTATTGTCGCATAAATTATATTACACGCTAAATGTCTGTTTATATTACGCTTATATGGTTAGCACATGTGCAGTGCCATAGCTGATTGACTGCATTAATAGTTTAACTGAATATACATGCTTAACATACTCGTAGTTCAATTTATATTTATTGCCATTCACTGTTAGTTCAATACACTATTCCAATTAACATTGTAAATTGCCTATACTTGGTAATGCTCATATAACGAGATATGATGTTACAGTTAAGATTTAATATTCAAATCATTAAAGATGATGAAGTTAATTAAATTACCGGTTTTTAACTGTATATCAATCCAGAGAAGATTGATTTTTTTTAATGTTTTTCAATCATTATCTTGCAAGAAGATAAATTCATATCCTACACATAATTTAACTTATTAGATTTATGAAATTTACTGCTCCTCTGTTCATGTACCTGCAAAAACTGTAGGATGCAAAGTTGTTCATAAAAAACTGTTTTATATTTTTACCTCCCGCTACCCTTGGTAAGGGAGGTATAGGGATCGTGCTAAAAATCGCATATCGAGAATTTGGTAAATGGCCACGTTTTAAGGTCCCTAGAATCCAATTTTAACATTTTCACGATGATGTCTGTGTGTATGTGTGGATCCTCCACTCTAACTCAAATACTATCATTCAGAAAATTTTGAAATCTTGTATTTCGAACTTTTTCTGGATTGGAAAGAGCCCATTAGATTTTGGTGAAAATCAGATAACCGGAAATGGTACTTTACTAGAAGCTCAAAATAGTTTTTCTTCGAAAAATACCTTTAAATGTCATTTTTTCGAGATTAATGTTATTATAAAAATTAAAGATTATTAAATTTTCTATAGATTTGCATTAATACTTTTTCTATATATTTTGTGGATAAATTTATAAAATTATCTATAATTTAAATCCCAGAGCCTACGCTTTAAACAAACAAAACGCAGTTATTCAAATGTATGTAACTGACAGATAAATGTCACTATCAAAGAACTAATCATTTCAAAATAATATTAGTAACGTTTTAAAAAGGAAAAAGGAAATGGAACAATAGAAAAGGAATTCAATACAGTTTCCAGCATAAGTAAATATGTAGGTATGTATTTAGATCAATAAAAATTAACAATTCACAAAAATGTTTAAGCTAATCCTCATTTTTGGATTAGTGAATTCTATTCTATCCCGGTATTTAAAATTTAATCTTCATTTTATTATATCTCTGGTGTCCAATAGTTAGAGCAACGCCTGATTTTATGAGTGCCCTCGGAGCTCTGTGTTCGAATCCCACTAAGGTATGAATGTGAACACATTCTGTAATTTGGATTTAATCTTGTTGAGAGGTTTAAAAAAAAGTAGTTACTTGGATTAGATTAGACTATATCTTAAATTTAAAGAAATAAACTGACAAAATTAGAGTAAAATTCGTTAATCCAAAAATAACAATTAACAATCTTTTTTGACTCGAGCTGCAAATGGCGAGAGGTATTGTGTTGATTTCGGTGTAAATCAGATAACCAGAAATGGCACTTGAAGTTCAAAATAGTTTTTCTTCGAAAAATATTTTTAAATGTTATTTTTTCAAGATTTATTCATTATAACAATTAAAGATTATTAAATTTTCTACAGGTTTGCATTAATAATTTTTCTGTATGTTTTATGGATAAATTTAAAAAATTATCTATAATTTAAATTCTAGGGCCTACGCTTTAAACAAATACAACTCGTTGGTTACACAGTTCATATCTCAAATGTATGTAACTGACAGATAAATGTCACTGTCAAAGAACTCATCACTGCAAATTAATAATAGTAACGTTTTAAAAAGAAAATAGTACATAGAACCATAGTTATATGGAATGGAACTTAATACAGTTTCTAGCATAACTTATGTTTGTACTCGTATATTTGAATTTATAAAAATTAAATAGCGGGAGGTATTGTTTTGGCCACATCATTCATCTTTTTTCCCTGGCTTTTCAAATATCTTTACTCACTTGTATCATAAATTTAAATGTTGCAATTTTCGTATAGTTTGTAGTTTAACATCCTGAAACAATAAAATGCAAGTAAATCATCTCTGGATGAAAGCTTCCTCAATAAACTTAACTTTAATGCTGTTTATTCTACTCTAACATCACTTCTATATTCTTAATGTTATTCATCCTGGAAATATCGTATGAAAATCAGGTTACTTTCGTATGTCCCTCTTCCAAAAATATATCCCGATTCATATTATTATAGTTTCAAACCGGTTCGAACCGCTGAAGGTATTCAGAGGTCCTGTTTTCAATACAGCTGGCTTCGTTTAGTTTCCCGAACGATTTTGCATATGTGTGTAGGTACGGTATGTCTGAAAATGACGCTCGCGTATTTACCAATTCGCAATTTTCTATTTTGCACAGTTACGGAGAAATTGAAGTCAGTGAAGTCACCGTGCATAGGTAAGCGAGTGGAATACATTTTGGAAAAGACATCAAAGCTGTAAATAGGCTGAGTTCTGAGGTGCTTTTTTACCTCCCGCTACCCTTGGTAAGGGAGGTATAGGGATCGTGCTAAAAATCGCATATCGAGATTTTGGTTAATGACCACGTTCTAAGGTCCCTAGAATCCAATTTTAACATTTTCACGATGATGTCTATGTGTATGTGTGGATCCTCCACTTTAACTCAAATACTATCATTCAGAAAATTTTGAAACCTTATAATTCGAACTTTTTCTGTAATGGAAAGAGCCCATTAGATTGTGGTGAAAATCGGATAACCGGAAATGGCATTTTACTAGAAGCTCAAAATAGTTTTTCTTCGAAAAATACATTTAAATATTATTTTTTCGAGATTAATGTTATTTAAAAAAATAAATATTATTAAATTTTCTATAGATTTGCATTTATACTTTTTCTATATATTTTCTGGGTAAATTTATAAAATTATCTATAGGTAAGTTCTATTGGTGTCAGAAATCTTCCCACTTCTTCTAGTAGAACATCAATGGTCGTTCTTTTGCGTCAAAAAATTCGAAAAATTCCTACGAATCATTCCAACTTCAGAGATGGAAGCATTGGTAGGAAGATATATAGAGTGGAGATAAATTCAAAATTTTACTAGCCGACTGTCGCGCGTACATTTCTGTCACATTTGTGAATGTTTAGAGTAGACTGTGCTCAACAAAAATATCTCCTTTACGTTTTTATTATTTAATATATTTTTATACAATTATAATTTCTGTAATATTTGCATTACAACATTTCAAAGATCCAAAATAAACATACAAAGTTATCTTTAGTTGTTAACTAACAAGAATACATAGCCACTGTCACTGTTCTATTGTGTTTAATTTTTACTTGACAGCACTTGACAGTTATTTGCTACTGAGCGTTCTATTGCTTTAAGAATATTATTATTCTAGTAGGAATATTTCTGACACCGATAGAACGTACCTTATAATTTAAATCCCAGAGCCAATGTTTTAAACAAACAAAACGTAGTTATTCAAATGTATGTAACTGACATAAATGTCTCTATCAAAGAACTAATCATTTCAAAATAATATTAGTAACGTTTTAAAAAGAAAAAAGTAAACAGAACAATAGAAAAGGAATTCAATACAGTTTCCAGCATAAGTAAAAATGTAAGTATGTATTTAGATTAATAAAAATTAACGATTCACAAAAATGTTTAAGATAATCCTCATTTTTGGATTAGTGAATTCTATTCTATCCCGGTATTTAAAATTTAATCTTCATTTTATTATAGCTCCGGTGGCTCAATGGTTAGAGCAACGCCTCATATCATGAGTGCCCTCGGCACTCTGGGTTCGAATCCAACTAAGGCATGGATGTGTGTGATTGTGAACCCACTCTGTAATTGGGATTTAATCTTTTTTGTGACTCGGGCTGTAAATGGCAAGAGGTATTGTGTTGGCCACACCAGATTTTTACCTTCCGTCACCTTTAGGTAAGGAAGGTATTGTCTTTGGTCAAAAAATTCGGTGGTGAGTTTTTGATGAATAAGCATGTTTTAGGGTCCCTAGAATACGAATTTACTATTTTTACGATGATGTCTGTATGTGTGTGAGTGTGTGTGTGTGTGTGTGTGTGTGTGTGTGTGTGTGTGTGTGTGTGTGTGTGTGTGTGTGTGTGTGTGTGTGTGTGTGTGTGTGTGTGTGTGTGTGTGTGTGTGTGTGTGTGTGTGTGTGTGTGTGTGTGTGTGTGTGTGTGTGTGTGTGTGTGTGTGTGTGTGTGTGTGTGTGTGTGTGTGTGTGTGTGTGTGTGTGTGTGTGTGTGTGTGTGTGTGTGTGTGTGTGTGTGTGTGTGTGTGTGTGTGTGTGTGTGTGTGTGTGTGTGTGTGTGTGTGTGTGTGTGTGTGTGTGTGTGTGTGTGTGTGTGTGTGTGTGTGTGTGTGTGTGTGTGTGTGTGTGTGTGTGTGTGTGTGTGTGTGTGTGTGTGTGTGTGTGTGTGTGTGTGTGTGTGTGTGTGTGTGTGTGTGTGTGTGTGTGTGTGTGTGTGTGTGTGTGTGTGTGTGTGTGTGTGTGTGTGTGTGTGTGTGTGTGTGTGTGTGTGTGTGTGTGTGTGTGTGTGTGTGTGTGTGTGTGTGTGTGTGTGTGTGTGTGTGTGTGTGTGTGTGTGTGTGTGTGTGTGTGTGTGTGTGTGTGTGTGTGTGTGTGTGTGTGTGTGTGTGTGTGTGTGTGTGTGTGTGTGTGTGTGTGTGTGTGTGTGTGTGTGTGTGTGTGTGTGTGTGTGTGTGTGTGTGTGTGTGTGTGTGTGTGTGTGTGTGTGTGTGTGTGTGTGTGTGTGTGTGTGTGTGTGTGTGTGTGTGTGTGTGTGTGTGTGTGTGTGTGTGTGTGTGTGTGTGTGTGTGTGTGTGTGTGTGTGTGTGTGTGTGTGTGTGTGTGTGTGTGTGTGTGTGTGTGTGTGTGTGTGTGTGTGTGTGTGTGTGTGTGTGTGTGTGTGTGTGTGTGTGTGTGTGTGTGTGTGTGTGTGTGTGTGTGTGTGTGTGTGTGTGTGTGTGTGTGTGTGTGTGTGTGTGTGTGTGTGTGTGTGTGTGTGTGTGTGTGTGTGTGTGTGTGTGTGTGTGTGTGTGTGTGTGTGTGTGTGTGTGTGTGTGTGTGTGTGTGTGTGTGTGTGTGTGTGTGTGTGTGTGTGTGTGTGTGTGTGTGTGTGTGTGTGTGTGTGTGTGTGTGTGTGTGTGTGTGTGTGTGTGTGTGTGTGTGTGTGTGTGTGTGTGTGTGTGTGTGTGTGTGTGTGTGTGTGTGTGTGTGTGTGTGTGTGTGTGTGTGTGTGTGTGTGTGTGTGTGTGTGTGTGTGTGTGTGTGTGTGTGTGTGTGTGTGTGTGTGTGTGTGTGTGTGTGTGTGTGTGTGTGTGTGTGTGTGTGTGTGTGTGTGTGTGTGTGTGTGTGTGTGTGTGTGTGTGTGTGTGTGTGTGTGTGTGTGTGTGTGTGTGTGTGTGTGTGTGTGTGTGTGTGTGTGTGTGTGTGTGTGTGTGTGTGTGTGTGTGTGTGTGTGTGTGTGTGTGTGTGTGTGTGTGTGTGTGTGTGTGTGTGTGTGTGTGTGTGTGTGTGTGTGTGTGTGTGTGTGTGTGTGTGTGTGTGTGTGTGTGTGTGTGTGTGTGTGTGTGTGTGTGTGTGTGTGTGTGTGTGTGTGTGTGTGTGTGTGTGTGTGTGTGTGTGTGTGTGTGTGTGTGTGTGTGTGTGTGGATGTGTGTGTGTGGATGTGTGTGTGTGTGTGTGTGTAACAAAATTTTCGTCTGCGATAGCTCTAATACTACAGTTACAAAAATTATAATTTTTTCGTATACTTCTTCGTTACATCCATATGAAGAGCTGATTAGATTTTGGTTACAATTGGTCAACCGGAAGTACCATCATTTGAAGATTTTAACAGTTTTTCTTGAAAAAACTATATTAAATATAATTTTTTCACATTTGATGTTATTATAAATATTAAAGAATATTTTATTCTCTATACGATTTAACTGCATTTTATACTTAATATTAAATGGATATAGAGTTAAAAAATTATAAAGAAATTAAATTTCATAAAGTAGCCATAGCTATGGAAACAGCTACTATATTAAGAAAATTCTGATTGAAAGATGTCAGTGTCAAGTGAAATTGACATAGTGTGTTATAATTTTAATGGAAATATAGGATCTTTTGCTTTCTGTATGGAATTTGTATAAGATACATACAACTGCTTTAAGGTAATGTACAAGAAATAATAATAATAAATCTTTTATTTCTGCAGATACATTACACTGTATATAGAAAACGTCACAAAATAATAATTTTCTGTATAAAATTTGCATAAAATACATGCAACTGCCGGAAGGTAATGTAAAAGAAATAGAATATTTAATTTAGCAAGGACTTTCCGTATGAAATTTGTACAAAATACATAGAACTGACGGAAGGTAATGTGCTGGCCACATCAGATTTTTTATTTTAAGTAACGTTATAAAATGTTTATATAGTTTTTGATATTGTAATTGTAGGTTTGGATATTCAAGTAAAATTAAACAAGGAAATGATTTGGTTTTATGTTCTGTATTTTTTATTAAAACCTAACGTTTCAGTAGCATACAGTGCTGTCTGCTTCAGGGAAAAACATAAATACATAATAACAAAACAAGAGCAACAAGTAACCTAGGTCTAAGAAACAATAACTCTTGCAACTCTTTCCTATACTTGTATACTTTTAAACATTTTATTAGGTATTTCATAGAAATATCTCCGTACGTTATTATATTTTTCGTGCTGTGCTTAGTTTTTGACATAAGCTTATTGTTTAGAAAGTGACGCAACAGGAATACGGTTCCACAAACCGGAAAATTCAATACATGAACTTGTTTATGTTTTTTCGGGCTTTAATCATTATTATACTTTTCTATTATGTTGTCGAATTGGAGACTATGTTAACACATTGTAGACTGCATTTTCTTAATGCACGTCATATAACAACGAATGAAATGATGACGTAGGTAACATTTTGTAAACATTCTACGTTTCATAGTATAAACAGACCACTACCTATGTCCTACGTCAGTGTTTTGCAGCATTCCAATCCAATAGTACGTAATAGAATCAAATATATCTCCTCTGTATGTCATAACAAACTGTTATTGCCAAAATAAAAATTAGGCATTTTGTTTGGGTGCTTCTATTTTAGAATATTTACTATTACTTTAAAAAATAAATTTTACAACTGCAATATTCGTTTCGGAATGTTTATTACTTTTATTCGCAATTGGTTAGTAATATAGCGATTTCTGACTTTTAATGAAGTTAGTTGTTATTAATCTTATATTCCAAGTTGACACTTTCCAACCTCAGGGCTATTTCCTTCCTTTAGAGATCAGTGCATATCAGTGATGGTGTTTACATGAAAACAAAGCTTTTTATTGCAAAGAAACGAACGAAATTGTAAATAATATAAATAAGTGTAAATAACATAATTTAATCTAATGCACTTTAGATTATGTTGAGGTATGTTTAAAGCCATCTTCACCAAGCTCAGTAGAATAATTTATTCTTAAGTTTAAAATGGCCAAAGAAATAAATACAACATAACTACAGATTTTTATTTCACCAATCTCAGTTACCTTTAATTTTTCACCAAAGTAAGGATAAATGTCAGATTAGTTAACCAATGAATAAATTTATACTTCGGAATAATTTAACTCCACAGTTTACCTACCACATTTTAACTAAGTTAACTATCCAGAGAATATCTGTGATAAAAATATTTTTAGCGAATACTATACAATTAGATAAAAATTTTAGTAGAAATGTACACACCTGTTTCAATTATAACAAAATAATTTATACTATGTATACAAAAATATACGAACTCTCAATTTATTAGATTAGATTTATTCTTGCCAAATTGGCTTAAAATCTATATTTTTTTATGTATACATTTTATATTGATAAATTTCAACGACTAGTTTTTAACCAATCATGATGCAAAACACTTAAAAAATTAACCAATAGGAACAGTATTAGGGCCCTATTTTCTAAGTCCGTAGTTAATTTTTAACCACTGGTTGAAATTTTTATCCAATAGATGATTTGACAACTAAAAATCCCTTCTTTTGTTATATGTCAACATACTTGATAGGTTAAATAATTAACCAGTAGTTAAAAATTAACCACTGAGTTACAGAATAGGCCCCTTATACTGATAAAACTTCGTTATTCCGATAAATTTTCGCTACCAAGTAAATAATAGTACATTAAAACACAAGTATCATAAGGCAATCTGCGTCTACAGGCCTTATGATACATGTTTTTTATACTATTTTTTCTATTGAGGTAATTTTACAATTAGATTTTTAAAAAAAGGACTTGTCAAAAATATGTTTTTTTTATCAGTTATGTTGGTAGCGCTTCCCGCTAAAAATTGAAATTTCACATTTTGACAGTTTGTGTATCTTGTGATTTTGTCTGATTGTTTACATTAAAACATTGTATCAAACATTATACATTTATAAAAGAGGAAAACCAATACATACAATGAACTCCAAGGTTTATTAATGAACCATCCTGATTTGACATATCGGTGGTTCGTGTTGGTTATTATCATAAATAAATCTTGAATATGGGATTGAAGGACGTTACGTGGACCATCTAGCCTTTTTATTGAGAAAGCAACATATAAATAAAACTCTTTAAATAATGAAATACTTTAATGAACAATTTATTGATCTAGATTTTTACTTTCCACCTACAAAACATATATGGCATATATTCGATAGTCATAATCATGGATTAAAACATCAACTTTTCATATTTGTTTGCTAGTAGCCGTCACAAATTGAGTAGACCATAACCTGGCTGGAATAACAATACATACAATTCAAAATTGCATTACCATAAATTTAAATTGTAATAAATAAAACTTACCGTTTTAAATATTTTGACAAAGTAAACCTGAGCGCATTGTTTCTTGATTCATAATTTTTTAGTTGAAATTTTAACTTCACAGATTCTTATTCTTTCTTAACTAACACAATTTACCATTTTGAGGTTATCTGTCAGTTATGAAAGCATGACTACCACCTCTAGAACATGAAAGGCGCCAAAAACAGTACGTTTATAGATCTTCTAAACGTCGTGTTTTCAGTGATAAACAGAGCTTTTATAGATTCATAAGAACACCGAAATAGAAAAACAGTTGTTATTGTTTATAACTGTCAGTGTGACAATTAATATTTCAAGTTTAAAAATTTAATTTGATATTTGAAAAAGTGGCTTGTATTTTTGTCTCCTGTGTAACATCCTCTATAACCTCCTCTCAATCTCTCCACTTCAATGTTCGTCCTCTCATCTTCTCCTCATGAGATGTTGACAATGCAGTTTAATAAAGAGCATCAGATCACGTGCGTGTTGGAGAGAGACATCCACATTCTCGCTGCATGTGTGGGAGTGAGAAAGGAAGGTCGTTCAACCGTTGACTCTACATGCAATGCAAACCAGAACCAGCTGATGGCGTTTTCTCGTGGAAGTGACGGGCGTTTACTGACCACTACCAGTGTAGTAGCGAAGACTGGGTCAATAGTTGGATGGTTGTGGGAATTTTCTCATAAGATTCTATGGGATTTTTTCATGTTTTATGATATAGTGAAATGCAACAGGTATGAGTGGGTGGTGTAATTGTATGTTTAGCAAATGAGAGAAAGTTGCAAAATATTGGTACCACAATAAAACATTTTTGAAAAATATTTTTTTCATTTGGTATACGATGTAGCGTCAAAATGTTCCCGGAATTGATCAGTTTATAAACCTGCCGTTTTCACTTCTAAACTAAACAGGCAACTTTAATTTTAAATGACAGATAAATAAGTAAAATAATTATTCCATTAAATTTTCTTTGATCTTTTTGTTCCATTGCTTTATGAATGTTCAAAATAAAAAGAACACTGTGTGAACACGGAAAACCGCAACATAGGCGTTTCACATGAAAAAACAGTTATTTTCAAATATCATCTGTCCCGCAAGTCTATAGTGGGAGTTTTTAGTATGGTTAGAAAGATTATTTAATTTGGCATCGAAGAATATCCAAATACTCCTAATTTAATGGCTTAGTTTTGAAAATGGTTTCAGTTTTCAGTCAAAATTGTGCAAAAGTGTTTACATACAGTTTTTCAAAACAAGTTTAAAAATTGATTTGAAATCAGTTTCGGCGCATGCGTATTTAGCTGATGTAAGTGACAGATCCTCTTCACTCCAAAACTTCGTTTTGCTATTATTCCAATTATTTTTTATACTTCGTACCACTACGCATTAAAACTATACAACTGTCAGTGTATTTGAAGGTTAGTAACACAAAGCGACAGAAACGTTATGCTCTGTACGCGTGCGGATTATCGAAATTGAATTTTAAGTGTTTACATGAGTAGTTTTGAAACTAGTTTTCAAGTCCAACCCATGAATTTTAGTTTTGGTTTGAGATAATTCAAAACCGTTTTGACACTGTATACATTGCGTTTTGAAAACTAAAAACGGTTTCAAAACTGCATGTAAATTTAGTAAATAACTTATTAAAAACAGTAATCATGGAAACGTATTCAGTAGCTGAATTGGTTAGATCGAGGC
The DNA here is from genome assembly GCA_963082715.1 of Harpalus rubripes. Taxonomy (NCBI): domain Eukaryota; kingdom Metazoa; phylum Arthropoda; class Insecta; order Coleoptera; family Carabidae; genus Harpalus; species Harpalus rubripes. The sequence continues at coordinate 60,216,990 of OY720455.1, forward strand.
GCCTTGTAATTATTCACAAGTTCAAATCCTACCCGCCTTATATTTTTATAGTTTCTTTATTTGGTAAAATGTATTATTAAATAAGTTATAAAATTAAAATCAAATATTTTATAGAATAAATCTACGAGAAATGAAATAAAAAAATATTGTACCTAAAGTACCTTATAAAATTAAAATTAATAAAAAAAAATTATTCTATAAAATACTTGAGTTACTAAACAATTTATGTTTTAATTTTGTAATTTTTTAATAATACATTGTACAAAATGAATGAATATGAGTCTGGCAGGACTTGAACTCGTGAATAATTATTACGATGTCCCGATCTAACCAATTCAGTTACAGAATACGTTTCCATGATTACTGTTTTTAATAAATTATAAGTAATAACTGTCAAACTGCATTATACTTTTACAAATATTTTAATAAGCCATTAAATAAGGAGTATTTAGATACTCTTCGATGCCGAATTAAATATTCTATCCAACAATATCAAAAACTCCCACTATAGTCTTGCGGGACAGATGATACTTGTAAAAAACTGTTTTCTCATGTTAAACGCCTATGTCACGCGGTTTTCAGTGTTCACACTTAACTTAAATTTCAGTATAATTCGCAATCGTAGATAAAAAAATTTCCTCTAGTGGCGCAAATCGGTACTACGGAAAGCAATCGTACAAGCGCCATATTGAATAAGTGACAGCTGCGTGAGTAGTGTAGTAATTACTAATTAAATATTTAAACTTATCGCTTTCATATAAATAAGTTTTTAAACTTGGTTTGTATACACAGTCAACGAAACTCAGTGAATAATGTAAATTGTCATATGTCAAACCCATCGTATGGCGGCCATCTTGTTTCGAAAATCAGCGCCTCTATCGTTAATTTCGATTGCGAATACAAGTCATTGTACTTTTAATATTGCTAATTCTTATTATGATTGAAATTTATGTGAATTTAACTTCATACACTATATTAAGACGTACCTTATAATTAAGTCATTTATTTAGCAAGTACTTGTAAATTTATTTGACAAGTATAAAAAAATAACAATAAAAACAAACAGATAGTAATTACTTTGCAGTAAATTGTACTATAACTATTTATAGTACAACTATATAATTATTTAGGTATTGTAACAAATGTGAAATCTCATTTTCCGTTACTACGTATAATTTTGATATTGAGTCACATCTCGTAATTTTACGTAAAATATAATAATAGTATCTATTAGAATGGTCTTTGTTCCATGAACTATGACAAAAATAGCACCAACAAGTATTTAAATTTCAATACAATTAAGATAAAGGTAGGAATGTGAATGATTCACTGAACTTTGTAGATACAAATAGATGTTAAACAATCACGAATAGATAACATTTTTAAAACTCGGCCTTTATTTTAAATAAGATAATATAATTATTTAACTTTCTCCTTTATTTTAAATAAGATAATATAATTATTTAACTTTCTATGGATCCCGGGCTCACACGTGTTCCTTTTTCTGTGGCCAATCCATTCATGGGGTATGAATGTCACTGCTGCAATTTTTGAGTTTTTACGGGCCCTGTAACTCAGTGGTTAATTTTTAACCATTGATTAAATTTTCTAACCAATCAAGTATGTTCACATATAACAAAAATAAAAAACGAATTTTTAGTTTTCAAATCAATATCTATTAAGCCTTATTCACAATACGAAATTAGTAGTTAGTGTTAGTAGTGATGGTTAGTGTTTATAATTAGTAGTTAAAAATTGGTAAAAAGCGTTCGCAGTATATGAAATTAACGACTACGAATAACAATTTTTGTTGGCAAAATAGTACATTTGATTCAAAGTTTTTAAAGAGCTGGTTTAATTTAATACTTCTTGTTTAGTAGATTTGATTATTATTTAATATTTTTGTATCTTTCTCTTTTTGCATAAAAAAGTTCAACAGAATAAGTTTTTATTGCCTACAACGTACAAAACTGATAATTTTATGACACATTTTAAAAATGTTTATTTTTTTAACAGAATAATAAAGTCAGTACCTTTCAAATTCTCCTTCAATTCAACAAAAATATAATTTATTTCTTTTAAAACTGTCAAATTCAACAAATGTCCCATCTTTCTTTTCTATGTTCTGTGATTGGTTACTCTGTTAACCACTAACCAAAAGTTTGGAGCTTACAAACTCTTGCGCTAACTGATCTTAGCGCGGACCTCGTTATTGTGAACGCTAAACTACAACTACGTATGCTTAGCTTTCTACGCTAACTATACTAACCATTAATTTCGTGTTGTGAATAAGGCTTACTTTTCGCTATTCACCTCAATTTTATAATAAAGCTGATGTCTTAGTTTAAATAGTAACCAATAAAAAAAATCTGATGTGGCCAGCACATTACCTTCCGTCAGTTATATGAGGCATTTACGAAAATTCTACCTGTGAACTGTTACCAGTAAACAGCTGTTTATCAGGTTATAGCTACCGGAATCGATATTTTAAGAACGCAAGTGGTAAACAGAGTAGATCCATAACCTATAAAAAATTTGAAACAGGTTAGAAATTTGATGTATAGTTAACAAACTGAGCAGAGTCATACTTTGAACACATTTCCACTTTTAACGCGTGCACTTCGCTTTGCATCACTACCTTTTTTGAGATTAGATTCTTCATGAATCCGGTAGATGGATCTGGTAGATATTGTACAATTTTCGAACACGGTAACTTTTTACCAGTCGTGTTTTCGAACACAGTCGGTAGATGCGGTATCTACCGGTAGAATTTTCGTAAATGCCTATGTATTTTCTATAAAATCCATACAGAAAGTTCCTTGTAAAAAATTCTAAATTTCTTATACGTACATTACCTTTCGACAGTTGTATGTACTTTATAAAAATTCTATACAGAAAGTTTCAAACAAAAGATCCTAAATTTCGAGTAAAATTATAATATAACACAAATATACTACGAATATGTCAATTGACACTGACATCTTTCAATCAGAATTTTCATAATATAGTAGCTGTTTTCATAGCTATGTCTACTTTATAAAATTTAATTTCTTTATAATTTTTTAACTCTATATCCATTTAATATTAAGTATAAAATGCAGTCAAATCGTATAGAGAATACAATGTTCTTTAATATTTATAATAACATTAAATGTAAAAAAATGATATTTAACATCGTTTTTTCAAGAAAAACTGTTAAAATCTTCAAATAAGGGTACTTCCGGTTGACCAATTATAACCAAAATCTAATCAGCTCTTCATATGGATGCAACGAAGAGGAATACGAAAGAATTATAATTTTTGGAATTGTAGTATTAGAGTTATCGCAGACGAAAATTTTGTTACATACATACACACACACACACACACACACACACGGACACACATACATACATACACACACACACACACACACACATACAGACATCATCGTAAAAATAGTAAAATCGTATTCTAGGGACCTTAAAACGTGCTTATTCATTAAAAACTCACCACCGAATTTTTTGACCAAAGACAATACCTTCCTTACCTAAAGGTGACGGAAGGTAAAAAACAAATGTAAAGCCTGTCATTTTCGTATTTTATTCAGTGTTTGCTATTATTATTGGTTATTCGCTTAAAAAATGTTGCTAAGAGTTAGTAAGTGTTATAGAATTGGAGTGAATGCCTCTATCGTACTAGATATATAGATGCATTGGTTTCGAAAACACAGTCTCTATTACCACATTAATGTTATCGGGCCTATTCTGTAATTCAAGCCGTGTTCCTTCGGGCTGTGATACGCAATCTAAATGATAAAAGTAATCATGATTAAGAAAAATAATGTTTTCACGTTTCCTATTCGTTATCCCCACTTTCTCATTTTGTGATCACTAGACAACCTTCCCCCTTCCCTACAGAATCAACCTTTTTGAGTGATTCACATGGATTCAGCTCAAAACAAATTGAAAATATACTATTTCGAGCGTAGAAGTTTACGAATGTGGATTTGTGGCATCAAAGGAAATACTATTTTTCTACAAAAGCGTGTAATGAACCACATAAAGATTTGTTTGAAATAAACATACTTCATATTCCTTACCAAGAAAATTATTTTTTACTTCAATATAATCCATTTTTAATTCTGCCTATAACACTTTGACAGTTGATTATATATAAAATAAAATAGGATATTTTGCATTAGTCTGCAAATGACATTGACATTTGTCACTAGATTGTGTTGTTGTTTTCTTAATATAATTTTTAAATCCTGTTTCAAAAGTATCACGATTATATTAATCAGGATTCACAAAATTACAATTACAGCCCGAAGGAACATGGCTTCAGTGGTAATATTTAATGACTGGTTCAAAATTTTATCCAATAGATATTTATTTGACAACTAAAAATCCAATTTTTTCTTATATTTATATCAACATACTTGATTGGTTCAAATTTTTAAACAGTTGTTCAGAGTAAACCTTGTTTTATTGTACTTACTCTAAAGCCTTATTCACAATACGAAATTAGTAGTTAGTGTTAGTAGTTATGGTTAGTATTTATAATTAGTAGTTAAAGATTGGTAAACAGCATTCACAATACGTGAAATTAACGACTACGAATAAGAATTTTTGTTGGCAAAATAGTACATTTGATTAAGCTTTTATTGCCTACAACCTGCAAAACTGATATTTTTACAAGACATACATTTTAAAAATGTTTATTTATAAACAGAATAATAAAGTCAGTACCTTTCAAATTCTACTTCATTTCAACAAAAATGTAATTTGTTTCTTTTAAAACAACTGTCAAATTCAACAAATGTCACAATATCTTTCTTTTCTCTGTTCTGTGATTGGTTACTCTGTTAATCACTAACCATAAGTTTGGAGCTTACAAACTCTTGCGCTAAATGAACTTAGCGCGGACCTGGGCTGCGCTAATTTCGTTATTGAGAACGCTAAACTACAACTACGTATGCCAAGCTTTCTGCGCTAATCGTAACTACTAATACTAACCATTAATTTCGTGTTGTGAATGAGGCTTTACTGGTAATTATTTTGAAGCATAATGTTAATTTTTTTTATTGTTCCAGGTATGTGTTTCTTAAACTAAAATTTTCGTTACACCTGTACCTAAAATATTATTGACTGTTTGGTGAGTAAAACAATTCTATTATTTTATAATTTACGTATACATAATATATGCATTCATTGATCATTGCGCATTATTTATATTTAATTATTCAGTTTGTTTATTCTAATATTCTTTTATATTATTTTAAATTTACCAATTGCGACGTATTGACGCAAATCCGTTCGTACAAAAAAAATCCATTTCGTTTGCTTTTATTTTTAATGCTTGTAATTTTTTGTTCTCCAAATTTTTCTCTTTTTTGTTGTGCTGCGAATAGTATTAAAAAGAAAAAAATTGATAGAATCAATGTAAAGCAATTTTGAACATCCGGTGCTTGACTTATAAGTTTTTTGCCCGCACTTATATTAGGACATCAAATTTGATTTGGTTTTTTTATGTTCAATATGTTGGCACAAAAAATAGTGTAGACTTTTTGGTAATTTTCCATTATTAGCTAATGCGAACAAAGAAACACGCACACTTCGCGACTGTAAATAAAACAAACTTAAAATAAAATCGTGTATTTATAATTTAGCTAACTTATGTTGTAAAAATATAGGTATGTAGTCTTCCATCTTCTTTTTCATATAAGAGAATGTTGAACTCACACAGTTTTTAATTCTGATGAAGGTATCGCTAATTGAAAATTATTACATTTGCTAAGTTCAGAACAAAATACACACACAGTATAACAGATTTCAAGTAAACACCCAAGATATACCACAAATTATAAAATCTACACAAATGGTTAGAAAATATTTTCGGCTACTTTAAATATAGACTTAAAACTTAAAAAAAAAAACAGTGGGCCAAATGACTTGTGATAATACTTCGGCCGGTATTTTAAGGGTCATCTTCTAGACCAGATTTAGCTTCTACCAAAACCCTGTACTTTTGGCATAATGAAAAGCAACTTCGTAAAAGTTCAGTGCATAGAGTATAAAACCTTATGATAATGATTGTACATATACAGGGTGTCTTGGAAATAGGGGGACATGGCTTAACCACAGATTCCTGGGCCCAAAATAAGACGATTTAACCAAACTTACCTATATCCGACAGTGCACCGTTTAGCCAGTATTCTGCTTCAAAGTGCTTCTAAAAAAAATTTTTTTGTTTATAATAACGAAATGCTTTGTTCGATTTGAATGAAATTTGGTACGACAATCCATATGGATCTAATTCATTTTTTAAGATAGTATTTGTTATTGTTAGTGAACCACTGGTGTATGAAACTTGGGTGTCGCGACCATGAATAGACCATAACTTTTTAAAGGCAACGCCAATAATGTAAAATTATTGTTTTTCAGAAAGATACGTTCAATAGTAAACTTTCGTGTCTCTGCGTATGTTATGATATTCGTAACGATTTAGTCAGAAAAAAATAAAATGTAAGTGATTGCGCCGTGTAATTTTTAAAATAAATTTTATCTAGCAGTCTTTCCAAATGTCAAACAACTAATTTTTAATGACAGTAACAATTGTTTATGGGTTGTCAAAAATTTCATTTGCCATATTTTAAAACTAGTAACACATCCGTTTATTCGGCCTTATAGTATTTTACTGCTATTATTATAATAAGACGATTAAATGATGTTAGCTCACTCCTAAACACCTTTAGAAAATTGACAACTCATAAACAATTGTTTTTATCATTAAAAATTAGTAGTTTGACATTTGGATAGCCTGCTAGGTAATATTTATTTTAAAAATTACACGGCGCATGCAATTACATTTTATTTTCTTCTGACTAAATCGTTACAGATATCATAACTTACGCAGAGACACGAAAGTTTACTATTGATTGTATCTTTCTGAAAAACAGTAAATTTACATTATTGGCGTTGCTATAAAAAAGTTATGGTTTAATCATGGTCGCGACACCCAAGTTTCATACACTAGTGGTTCACTAACAATAGCAAATACCATCTTAAAAGATGAATTATATTCATATGGATTACCATACCAAATTTCATTCAAATCGAACAAAGCGTTTCGTTATTATAAGCAATATTAATTTTTTTTAGAAAGACTTTAAAGCAGAATACTGGCTAAACGGTACACAGTCGGATATAGGTAAGTTTAGTTAAATCGTCTTATTTTGGTCCCAGGAATCTGTGGTTAAGCCATGTCCCCCTATTTCCAAGACACCCTGTATAATAATTTGGGTATACTCTATACCTCCCAGTAGATCCTCACGTCATCAATTTCTGATGCAAGAATGGGGTATGTGACCAAAATTTTATTTTTACATAATATGATACTAGACAAAAAAATAAAATACCCGTATTTTTTTACATCGATTAATTATTCGCACTTTACGAGAAAATAATTATTAAAAATTTGGGGAAGGGATTTGTGACGTATCAATGGTAGAAGCTTAAAAAAAGACGGTTAGACTGGGAGGGAAAGAGATAGTTCTAGCCAGATGTGAGCATGCTCCACCCTGCCACGCCTATTACAACATAAACGCGGCGCTGATAGGCTGATTTATAACTGTCTCTTTCCTTCCCGCAGTCTATCTGTCTTTGTCCACGATTCTACCATACTTACGGCATATATCCCTTCTCCAAAACATTAAATTGTTAATAGCAAGATTATTACAAATTAATGTTTCGTTTTAATTATTATAATAAAAAGCTATAGTGGTTTGTTTTCATATTTCATGACATATATATTGAAATTCGAATATGGTCACATACCCCATTACAAAACTTTTATCTAACATCTTTGTCGTACAAACATTGCATATATGAGACTTTTATTTGCTATCTCATTGTCGCTCGTGTTTGGGAGGGGTATGAGCTATCTCCGTCTAACCTTGGTAATTTTGTTAATTCTTGTGATTATACATATTGTGCATTTTGCTATTGCAAAGACGGTGTTTCTAAGATGTCCGACAATTATTGCAACATATTGCTTTTGGACAATAAAAAGAGGTATATTTCATCCATTATACTTATATCGTATTTATTCAATTGGTTTTTAATTTCTAAACAACTATTTATAATTCGAATTTCGATGAATAACGAAACTGACATAGTATAGGACATACTGTCAGTTTTCACCAGTTTTGACATTACATCATAATTATTCAATTGCGAAATAAGTGTTACTTCGGATTTTGATAAATAATAATATTCACACAGTAGGTATATATTAGCGAACAACAAAATTATTGCAAATAAAATATTGGAAATGTCAAACATAACAAGTCCTATCATACTCCACCTTATATCAAACTAGAAAATTAAATCCACATTAAATCCCTATAATAAAACCATGGCAATAATATGGCGTCATGAATTCCCTCCCTCCTTTGGCGATTTGAACCATATAGGCGCTTTCTTTTTAGAGGGAAAATAAACTGAGCTTACCTCATACTGAACTGAACTGAACAGAACTACTTCTAAAAAGAACAATATATATTTTTTTAATTTATAACATACTTCTGAATTTGCTTGTGGTTATAGTCTGTTGTATACGAGATTTGATTTTGACATATTCAATTATTTTACCTTTAAGTATTTAAATTTGGATGTATTTCTTATGGTAATGAAACATATAACTAATTAATTTCTTCTATTCCTATCATTTTAATATCAAATGCATACATAAAAGACAAAACATATAGCATTAAGTCATACTGACGTGACATTGACATTCGAGATCAGTTCAGAATCTATTTGATCCTGTTTCAATGGTGGTGCTTCGCGGGGGAAAGGACGAAGAAAATGGGTAGTACAAGATCATTTATCCCCTTTTAAAAAGAAAGATTTAGGTTAGATGTGTGCTACTCGGAGTTGATCTTCTTGATAAAAAGAAAGCGGCTTATGTTTACTATTGATGACGTGGGGATCAAGTCGTGGAAACGGACTTTAGGTATACGATGTACAATAGTAAATTTGTACTTAAAATCACAACAAATATGTGAAGTAGAACGCAGAACTGCTTGGTACCTGAGCGGCTAGCGCAAATCTCGTTGCTCTCAGTGATTTCACCTGAACCATATTTCGTGCGTTCGATTCCCGTCGACCTACAATGTGTAATTTGTCTTAAAAAATTAATACAGCTACTTGTATTTGTCACACTCGGATGCTATAATCTGGTCACTAAAAATTTTTTTTTCACGAATATGAACTTGCCTAGGCCGTAGGATC
>OY720455.1:60231264-60346264 GCA_963082715.1 Harpalus rubripes
TAATAATTTTCATATAGGCCAGTCGCCAGGAAGATTAACATCGTTTTAAATCGGGAAAAATATTTAACTATTGGAAACGGTTTCTTGTATGCCTTTTTTAGACATACTAATTCATTTTTTTCTTCTACTCCCCGTGTATTTCTTACCAAGAAAATTTTTGCTCAACTTTAAAGGCCGAAAAATCTCAGAAAAGTACATCTCTTATGCAAAACATTACATGTACCACCTAGACCGATCCTTTATCTCCTAATTCATACAATAATATTCACATGAACTGTGCACAGATTATAATTATTTAAATAAAAATACAATATTAACAATGAATTAACAGTTAGTATATTTGAAATAAATTGTGAAAAATTGTCAGCCATCGGGATTCGAACCCGAGACACCTATCTTACCGGGATAGTGCTATACCAACTAAGCTATAGACCAGAAAAGTGTAGCGGTCAAATTTAGGCGCCAAATTCAAACTCAGTTCATAACACTGAGAACATAATTTTAATGGCCTTGTATAGTCTGTCTAGAATTCTACCGTTATTACCCTCTCAGCAGGTCTATTGTTAGGGATTTAAGCTTGATTTATAGCGGGGAAAGGACAGGTACGTATTAAATGTTTTCCTGTTTTATTTTACTTTATTTTGTAATAATGAAACAAATCTTTTTATTTTTTTAAATAATTTCGTCATTTCACATGTTTTGGTTAAGGCCGAATTTTCATCTTCATTATCTTTTAAATAGTTATACACATTTTTAATTATTTCTTTCGCTTCTAGCGGCAAACACGTACGTTTAAGTTTTGCACAGCGATCTTCTTCAACGGGTAAACTATCATTATCATCTTCAAATGGTCGCCACATAGTAAGTGTCTATATAATTGCTCTCAGTACGAAAAGTAAAGTAATACTGATTTTAAAATTTTGAAAACTCATTTATATACGTTTGGTACGTCATTGCTAACCTTATTTTCCCTAATTTTAATCTATGGTCACAGCATGTTTCAACAAATCTTATTTGTTCCTAATTTGTAACAATGGTCAAATACGTAATTTGATTCTGTGAATTCATTAGCTAACAATTTTGAAATTTCGTAATGCATAACAAAGATTAGCAAATTTAAATTTTTCGGAGTCCGACCCTTACGCCAGGTAGTGCTACATCCCGCTGTGCCTGGTCTACCACAGGCTTAGTAAGTCAAAGCAATAACGGTAGACTTCTAGACAGACTATACTAGTTACCAAGGAAATTTTACCTCAACTTTAAAGGCCGAGAAATCTCATAAAAGTACGTCTCTTATGCAAAATATTATATGTACCACCTAGACCGATCCTTTATCTCCTGATTCGTACAATAATATTCACATGAACTGTGCACAGTTTATAATTATTTAAATAAAAATACAATACTAAAAATTTCAATGAACGTACATCTCGATTGGTGCTATAACTTCGGTACGCAGCCAATCGCAGCATAGCTTGTTTTGCACTTAACCTATTTATGGGCGGGTGAGGGACTATCCACGACATACGGAATTTTAACTTATACATAACATTTTAATTTCCAATAATTTTCTTACTCTATCTTTTCAAGGATTTTAAAAAGTTGCAATCTGTTACTGAACAAACAAACTATAAAATACTTAACAAGAGCTGCTTAATTTCTTTTACAAAATATCTTTTTTCTCGTAGTAAAATCATACTTCCATAAGAAACCTATACTGGGGAGAATTCAAACTATGAACTCGCGCCAAAAGCCAATTCTAACCTTAGTTTTCTGGTCTATACAATCATTACATTATTAGATTAAACCCTATTTAGTAATATTTTGAGCGTAAATTTTTTCTCATAATTTTTGTTACATACGTTAATCTATCAATATCCTCTTCAAAACAATTCTTCATCTTCGACCATTTTATAAACTGTCTAATTGAAACCACCGTTTGGAAATTTCCAATTTCTAAACTTTTATATGCAAGCCGTTGAAACTTGTAACACGATTGCTAAAACAACGATATCGCCACTTTCAGCTCTTTAGTATACCTTTCCTTTTTAAATTTTCAACTTAATTTTCAGTTTCAACCTTATCTAAGTTCAATAGCCCCTGATTCCAAGTCAGAATATCAAAGTAGCCGGGTTGTTGCTCCGATAGCAACTGTTTGTGAGATGATTATTAAAACATGACAAGTTTTTGCAACAAGGGAGTAAAATAATGAGAAGAATGGAAAATAAGGGATGGTGAAGAATATTAATTTAATATTAATTTACATTTTTGGAATAAATGTTGAACTTCCTTAATATATTTAAATTTATTTCTTAAGTTTATAATGATGCACTAATTAATGTAATGAGATAAATATTATCATTAATTATAATTATAATAAATTTTAGATAAAATAAATTAACTACTCGTGATAAACACACTTATATCATACGAGCACATTTTTAATAAATTATGAAATCTTTGCAAATGGTGAGACATTTCTACAAAATTATTTTGACAACTTTAAATATGGTCTTAAAACTGTGGGAAAAATAACAGGTGTTATAGTTTGACTAGTACTTAAAGGGTCATCTTCTAGTCCAAATTTATCTTCTATACCTAGACTCGAACTAGACAAGACATATCTCTATCTCTAGTTTCTCTGTCCGGCCAGCTGAAATCAAAACATTCATTGAGGAGGGATAGGGAATGTTTTGTCTAGTTATAGGCGCGTTCTTTTTACCACTTTTTTCATGAGATCTTAGTTCATATTAGCTCACCTCAGTTGCCTCTCTAATTTTGACCGTTCTTTTTATCCTAACGGAGATGAGATAAAGTGAGACCGAAGTGAGAAGAGTTCCACCCCCCTTCCCGATTCTTAGTCACCTCTGGAGGTTGTGCTTGTTGAGTTTTTAATCTTAGATGAATGGTGGGGATAAATGTTTTGCTCTCGCGGGCTGTCACATACAATTAGTTTGGTTATTATGATTATTTGTTTATTCCTTTAATAAATATTATTATTTAAAGAATAAATAAATATGCAGACAATTTCGTGGAAAATAACATAGTAAAGAGACGTAAACTTCATAGAATTGAAAATCATGTGGAAGTGGAAGTTATGGTACTTGTCGCTGCATTTTTGAGTAGGCTTTGCAAGAAAAAGAAAAAAGTAGGCGGAAAAAAGAGGCAGGAGGCAGATTTTTATTCTTGGAAAATGTCATATTTGTGTGTTGTCAATTTTGAATAATAAATTAATAATTTCCCCATTGCCCCAGTTTTTTCTTTGTTGCTTGTCGTTTGTGGGTCTCACGAAAAGGTGAGTGGTCCTTCGAAGGGGGTGAAATTTCGGAATTCGAGGTCAAAGTGAGATTTTCTGCGGTCGGCAGAAAATAAGGACTCGGCTTCGGGTAGAAATTTGTCCAAAGGTAGAGGATCAAAATTCTGGCACAACATTTTGGTCCTTCGAGCCGGATTCAGGCGCTATGGAGTCACAGAGAAAAACATTCAGCGAGAGCGATAAAGACGAACGAAGGGTGAGCAAGAGAGTTAACAAAGGTATTAACTCTCGGTTAAATGAGTACGTAGTTGAGCGGCCTACAAAGAAAACTCATGAAACCAGAGAACGTCAAGGAAGAAACGATAACGACGACTGTATGTCTGTTAAAAGTGGAGGAAGCAGATGTTCTACGACGTCGCGCAAATCTGTCCGTCGAGAAATCATTGAAGCAGAGCTTGAAGAAGAAGAACGGATTGCTAAGCTAGAAAACGAAAAATTAGAACGGATTGCTAAGCTAGAAAACGAAAAATTAGAAAGAGAGAAAAGGCTTTCTAGTCTTCGATTACAATTACTTAATGCGAGACTAGAAGACGAAAATAATGAATTGCAAATAAACGACAATGATAACGAGCTGAATAAAGAAGAATTGCGACATTCTGAAAATTGCAATGACAGTTTGGGCGAAGATGTGCCAATCTGTAAATCTCACCTTGAACCAAGAGATATCAATGAAAGGGTGAGTAATAATGATACGTTAGCTCTTCTTATTAACCAACAAAATTCGTTTCTGTATCAACAAACCGCTACGATGTCACAAATGGCGCAAGCGTTAACGCAGAATAAAAGTGAGCACACGCTTCAGCGACAGCCGCAAGATTTACCTTTCTTCGGAGGAGAACCAGAAGAGTGGCCATTGTTCGTCGCGAATTTTCGCCAGTCTACGGAGAGGTGGAACATCGGAAATTTGGACAACATGGGACGACTCCAGAGGTGTCTTAAGGGTAAAGCACGTGAGGCAGTCATGGGACTCATGGTGCATCCTGAAAATGTGGAAAGGATAATCGATTTATTGGAACTGCGGTTTGGCAGACCAGAATCCATTATTAAAACCATGATTGAAAAAATAAAGAAGATTTCAAGAATTAGAAGCCACGATTTGGAGAAATTTATTGATTTTGCAAGCCAAGTAGCAAATCTCACCGCAACTATTCGATCTTTCAAGAAGTCGAAATACATGATGAACTGTATTTTAATGGAAGAGTTAGTAGAGAAACTACCGATCAGCTATAAAATCAAATGGGGCAAGAAGATGGTTCAAGACGAAGACATTACGCTTGAAGACTTCGCGATTTGGCTTAATCTCCAAGCTCAGTATTTAATTCCAGTGTCAAACGCGTCTTTTAAAGAATATTCTGAAGAAAAGAAACCAGAACGACACTTCAGAAAACCTGTATGCACGACGGCTGAAGAAAATAAATGTTTATTTTGTAATAAAATCTATCACAAAATAACAGACTGCAGAAACTTCCAAAAGGAGCCTACAGAAGCAAGACAAAAGTGGGCTGCTAAAAGTAAGATATGTTTTTCGTGTTTGGCAACAGACCATTTTCTGAAAAATTGTCCGCGTAAAGAAGAATGCGGAATTTCGGGATGCAAAAGACGCCATCATAAACTGCTTCATCGGATTGAACAGAATTGTCAAACTCCAGTAAAATTTGAAGGTTCTCCAGAAAAACACGACGAAGAAATTAAACGAAAAGCCGGCCAATTAAATGCGGTTACCAATACAACAATGACGTTTGTGGAACGACAAAAGGAAGTACTCCTCCGAATTCTTCCCGTAACTGTAAGTGGACCAAATGGCATGATGTCTACATACGCATTGTTGGACGATGCGTCAACTATCACTATGATAGACGAGACACTGGCGTACAAGATTGGTGCTAGTGGGCCTACAGATACGCTGCGACTAAAATGGACGAATTCTACAACTAGACAAGAAATGAAATCCATGCGAGTCACAATTGGAATAAAGGGTAATAATACAGAATTATTCACAATGAAGGACGTAAGAACAATATATGATCTAAATCTTACGTCACAAACAGTGAATATGAAGAGATTTGTTAAACGGTGGCCACATTTGAAGAATGTCCAATTAGAGTCTCTCCAAAATGCGAAACCTCGACTCTTGATTGGACAAGACAATATAGACCTCATACTGCCGAGAGAAGTTTTTGAAGGACCTAAGAATTCCCCAATTTTGACAAAATGCAAGCTAGGATGGGTAGTCCACGGAAATAACTATTGGGTGAAACATAGAGTAGACAAGACATATGCGATATATGATCAAGAAGTGGGGACGGAACAGCCATTTGATACAACTCTTCACATAAATATAGAACAAGACGAACTCCATCAATATGTCAAATCGTTCTTCACTATGGAAAATTTCGGTACGAAACTCATTGGCGATAAAGTGAAATCTAAAGCTGAAGAGCGAGCACGGAAAATCATGGATCATACTAGTCGACATATAAACACTGAATGGGAAACTGGATTATTATGGAAAGAAAATGAACCAAGTTTACCAGAAAGTAAAATAAGTGCTTTGAGACGACTTTACTCGATAGAAAAGAAAATGGATCGGGATCAAAAACTTGCAGAAGAATATAAAGCAAAGATACAGGAGTATTTGGATAAAGGATATGCACGAGAACTCAGCGATGAAGAAGCAAAAATGAAAAACCCCAAGCTATGGTATCTTCCCCATTTTCCAGTTTATAATCCCAAGAAACCCGGAAAGTGGAGATTGGTTTTCGACGCAGCTGCGAAAAGTAATGGCGTGAGTCTCAACGACTGCCTTTTGAAAGGACCAGATCTGCTCAATTCTTTACCAGGTATACTGTTAAGATTTAGAAGAAAGAAAATAGGAATTTGCGGAGATATTACCGACATGTTCCATAGAATAAAAATAAATCAGTCTGATTTACCCGCTCAACGATTTCTTTGGAGAGGGACAGACAGGAAAAATCCTCCAAAGGAAATGCAAATCGACGTCATGATGTTTGGAGCTATTTGTTCACCTGCTTCAGCTCAAGATATCAAGAACAGAAATGCTGAAGAGTATGCTGATGAATTTCCAAAAGCAGCTGAATCAATAATAAAAAACCATTACATGGATGACATGCTAGATTCAGCAGATGACGAAGAAAGTGCCTGGAAATTAATCCAAGACGTATCCGAAGTGCACCAAAGAGGAAACTTCAAAATATGCAAATGGAATTCAAGTTCTAGCGAAATTTTAAGAAAAATTCCAGAAGAACTTAGAGCGCTGTCAGCTCAGAACCTCGATCTCCAAAGAAAAGACGAAACAGAAAGAGTTCTTGGTTTGCAGTGGAACCCATGGAAAGATATATTCACTTTCAAGCTAAAATTCGATAAAATTCATCCACAAATATTATCTGGAGAGAAAATTCCCACCAAACGAGAAATGTTGAAACTCGTAATGTCCGTTTATGACCCTTTGGGATTCATTGCGCATTTTATGATAAAAGCAAAGATTTTATTACAAGAAGTTTGGAGATCAAGAATTGGCTGGGATGACGAACTCTCTAACACACTATACAGTAAGTGGATCTGTTGGTTAGAAGAATTGAAAAAAATCACATCAGTTAGAATTTCAAGATGTTACTCACTGAACTTAACGAAAAGTAACGACGTACAACTGCACATTTTCTGCGATGCCAGTGAACAAGCCTATGCAGCAGCAGCCTACATCCGGACTAAACTTAAAGAAGAAATAGATGTAGCATTCATACTAGCGAAAAGTAGAGTAGCACCTATAAACAAAGTTCTCTCAATTCCAAGAATGGAATTATTGGCAGCTGTATTAGGCGGACGTATGGGTAAGATGATCGTAGAACAAATAGGCGTAAAATTTTCTGAAGTACACTACTGGACCGATTCACGAACAGTATTATGTTGGATCAATTCAGATTCCAGAAAATTTAGCAGATTTGTATCTCATCGGATAGGAGAACTAGAAGAATTAACAGATTTCAAGAGCTGGCACTGGGTATCAACAAAACAAAATGTAGCGGATGAAATTACAAGAGATCAAAGAAAATGTGAGCTTCAACCAGACAGCAGGTGGTTCAAAGGTCCTGAATTTTTACATGAACCACAGAATGAATGGCCGAGAGAAACAAAACCTGTAAACCAAATAAACCCAAGCGAATTAGAACTCAAGAGCGAATATGTGAATGCAGTATCGTCTGTGCAGTACCTCATAGATTATAGAAAATTTTCCCGATGGTATTCGCTTGTTCGACGCATTGCCTGGATTTATGTATTTATTAGAATGAAATTCAAATTTACCAACTGCAGTGGATTTTCAATTCAACCTAATGACGTAAAGAAGGCTGAAAAGTATTGGTGCAGAATCATTCAAAATGAATCGTATCCTGATGAAATTCTCCAAATTCAACAAGGAAAACCTGTAAGTAATTCAAGCAGATTGATCAAGTTGACACCATTTATGGATGAAGATGGGTTAATTAAAGTTAGAGGACGCACGACGAAATCACCGGAGCTCAGTATTATGTGCAAATACCCCATAATTCTGGATAACAATCATTATCTAACGAAATTACTACTTCGACACTACCATGAAAAGGCCAATCATATAGGCTTGGAGACAACACTCAATGAGTTAAGACAGTATTATTGGGTTGTTAAAGCCCGAACTACAATGAAGAAGATATGGAAGGCCTGTGTTATCTGCAGACAACGTCGAGCGAAACCGGAAGTACCAGTTATGGGAGAATTGCCCGCATGTAGAGTAACCAAACCGTGCCGTGCATTCAACTTTACTGGTTTGGACTATTTTGGACCCATGGATGTAACAGAAGGAAGACGACGTACGAAAAGATATGGAGCTCTTTTCACGTGCTTATCTACGAGGGCAATCCATATTGAAATAGTGGCTTCGTTGACTACAGATTCTGTCATTATGGCTCTAAGAAGATTTATTGGAAGACGAGGAGCTCCATCAGAAATTTATTCTGATAATGGGACGAATTTCCGTGGAGCAGAAAATGAGCTCAAGAAGTCCATAAAAGAAATAACCAACGATAAAATTCAAGAGGAATTAATACCTAAAGGAGTGAAATGGAATTTCATTCCTCCAAACGCGCCTCATATGGCGGGAAGTTGGGAAAGACTAGTGCAAGCCGTGAAGAAGGCACTTAAAACTACACTTCTTAATCAAGCACCTAGAGAAGAAATATTGCAAACGCTGATGGTAGAAGCAGAACACTCTGTTAATAGCAGACCATTAACCAGAGTATCGGAAGACATCGACGATCCTGAAAGTATAACACCAAATCATTTCCTAATAGGAGCATCGAGTTACGTTGCTCCGTACGGAAAATTTAGTGACGAAGATTTTAATGCTCGTAAGAAATGGAGGGAATCTCAACGCCTCGCGGATATCTTCTGGCAACGATGGGTAAGAGAGTACTTACCTACTCTTACCAGAAGAACTAAATGGTTTAAAGAAACATCGCCGCTCAAAGTTGGAGATCTTGTTATTGTTGTGGATGATCAAGCACCAAGAAACACGTGGTCGAAAGGAGTTATAGAAGCTGTTCATCCTGGTTCGGATGGAAGAATTAGAGTAGTCGATGTTAAAACTAAAATGGGAATATTCCGAAGACCGGTTTCAAAAATATGCAACCTTAAAATACCAGAAGTCGACTCTCCAAACATCGAATCCGAAGATAGAGCAGCTCCGAAGATGGTTTAGAAATCTAGATCTCTAAACCAGGGGGTGGAATGTCGCTGCATTTTTGAGTAGGCTTTGCAAGAAAAAGAAAAAAGTAGGCGGAAAAAAGAGGCAGGAGGCAGATTTTTATTCTTGGAAAATGTCATATTTGTGTGTTGTCAATTTTGAATAATAAATTAATAATTTCCCCATTGCCCCAGTTTTTTCTTTGTTGCTTGTCGTTTGTGGGTCTCACGAAAAGGTGAGTGGTCCTTCGAAGGGGGTGAAATTTCGGAATTCGAGGTCAAAGTGAGATTTTCTGCGGTCGGCAGAAAATAAGGACTCGGCTTCGGGTAGAAATTTGTCCAAAGGTAGAGGATCAAAATTCTGGCACAACAGTACTGTATAATTTAAACATTTTAGAATGTGTTGCACTATATGTTATTATATAATCGACAGAATAATAGAAACCTAAATAATGCCCACTCATAGTGGGCGATCCAAAATAATACCTGAAAATATCGTGGTTGACCGTTGAAAAGTATCACAGACATCCAGCGAATATCAGTCGTTCAAGTTACCAACAAAATTTGTCTTTTGTCGTTCTTTTTACTTCATAAAAATCTCACTTGAACTCACCTATAATTACTGCAAACAGCTAATCTTTTCTTATGGACATGGACACTTTCACACGCGCACGACCCTGTGTTATAACACAACTAAGGGTCGGGCGGTCGCGCGCAGTTGAAAAGTGAATCACGTAAAGTCTACTAAAAATAAAATAATTTGCCGTTTAAATAATAGCCTTTTTAAATGATAAAAATAAACATTGTTAACGTAATTTCCCCTGAAATCATAAAATTATTATAATGATTTTAATACTACATGTGACCTTCAGTTAAGACGACAAACAACATGTAATAGTTAAGTTAAACATCAATGAATTCGATAAGATTTGTAAATATATACAAAAGTTTAAGATAACATATAAAAATTGCAATCGAAGAAGGATGTTTTGAGTAATTATATATATTTTATTCAGACCACGCTTAACCTTTATCATAAATTATCATTGTTTAGCAAGTGATCAGACGTCAATAAATAACCAAAGACCAACACGAATCAAAAAAATAATGTATATGTTTGCATGTTTATTGATAAACATATGTTAATTATATATCAGTTATATAATAAATCTATAAACAAGTTAACCTATTTCTAAAAAGATTTTTTCTTTGTGATGTTACGTCAATTGTGTTATGTCTGCATTTTATAATTATACACGACATACGAGTAATATAAATAGAAAACAATTCATTGAATAATTAATAGTTGACAAACAATTTTTTGCAACTATACTCAGGTATATTGCTTCACATTTGTTTCACATCAAATATCGCTTGTTCTTTATACGAATTTCTGATGGTCACGTAAAATTATTGAGAATCTAAGACACATGGTTCATGTTTTTCAGAATTTTTTCTTCAACAATAATGTACACTTCACCATTCATTCCTTCTACTTGTGATAAGACGAGGCTAAGAGTCATAACAAATAAATAACTTTTTATAAACTTTTCTAAATTAAAATTCACGAATAATATTTCAACTTATTATCTTTGTTAGTCTAAATTTTGTTTAGAAATAATTTAAATCCCAGAGCCTACGCTTCAAACAAACAAAACGCAATTATTCAAACAGATAAATGTCACTGAATGTCACTATCAAAGAACTAATCATTTCAAAATAATATTAGTAACGTTTTAAAAAGAAAAAAGTAAATAGAACAATAGAAAATGAATTCAATACAGTTTCTAGCATAAGTAAATACGTAGGTATGTATTTAGATTAATAAAAATTAACGATTCACAAAAATGTTTAAGCTAATCCTCATTTTTGGATTAGTGAATTCTATTGTATCAGGGTATTTAAAATTTAATCTTCATTTTATTATAGTTCCGGTGGCTCAATGGTTAGAGCAACGCATGTCATGAGTGCCCTCAGGGCTATGGGTTCGAATCCCACTAAGGCATGGATGTCTGTGAATGTGAACCCACTCTGTAATTGGGATTTAATCCTGTTGAGGGGTTTAAAAAAAAGGTAGTTACTTGGATTTTAAGAAATAAACTGTCAAAATTATTTTTGATTACTCAAAAACTGTTAAAGCTGTTAACCTAATTACGGGGGAACGAAAAACAGTCTACTTTATTTCAGGCTGGCTTAAAAGCTATCAAATCTGTCAAATTATGAATCATGAAATTTAAATGACACTTAAATAACTGATGTTTTTAAAATGTTGTGTGACGGTAAATCCATTTTCCATAAAGGTTTAAAAATTTTAGTAATTTTTTGGTCGAAAAAATAACATCCCAACCTACCAAATATTAGATAAGAATAGCTTTTTCAATTTTTAAATAATATACATACAGGGTGTCCATTTAATCTGTTCCGCTTGAAAATTCACGAATAAGCGCCCATTTTACTTAACTTTCATAAATGACTTTAGTTTTAAAAATTTTGATTTTTATAATTAACAAATAAGTGCCTGTTGATTATGTCAAAAAATAACATTTTAAACGAAGTGGCTAGTGAAATATATTCCGTGTTGCCCATTCTAAAACTTTCAGGCGGGAACAGATAAAATGGGCATCAGAAACGTATTAACTAACGGCAAAAGATTATTAGGATTTTTTTTTCATATTTTACTAGTGAATAACACCCTATTTGTTCTGTGCAATTAGGAAATTCCTGTATATTCTGATCGAACAATTCATAGTTTAATATATGTTTGAAACTTCGCCAAAATCCCGCCATGTTATGACGTCAGTTGGCATTCTAAACAGAGCAATCAAGTACTGAGCAATATAACGTCACTGAACAAGCTGTAATCATTTATTTTAATATTTTATGACGTAGTTGTGAATCTTATTTTGTTCTCAGACCGAGGGAGTTCGCTTATATGTGAGGTCATATAAAATGATCTATTTGAACACTTTTAAAAATATATAAATATGTGGTTAATAATTGGAAATATGCGTGGGTGAAGTTTATTTCCCGAGCCGAAGGTGAGAGAAATAATTACCTGAGGGATTGAATGCACTTTAGTCCTGTGGTAAATATGCTATTTTTCGCACTTCCGTATCGAATGGAACCATATTAGTGTAAAAGAAATTAATCTTACAATTTGACAATACAAATGTCAAAAATTTTGTTCAAATTTAAACTCAACGCCTGCTCAAAATGTAGTGCAGATACTATATGATGTTATGGAAACATCTTGTTTATTTTTACTTTAGTCCCCCAGGGATTTTTTTCATATTTAATCCCTCTGGGACTGAATTTGAACTTTAGTCCCTGAAATGAGTTATTAGAATCGCTCTTTAGTCTCGGGAGTGCGAAAAATATTTTAAACGCACCCCTGTTTTGATATTCAGTTACCCTAGCCGGCCATCTATTTTCAGCCAGACATAGTAATGTATTTCTGTGCTTTCCTAGTCCAGTATTTAAATGGGTTCATGCAAAAATTTCATACCTGAATATTTCGTACAATTCTGTTCTTCTCTAGGGTTTCAAAAGAAACCACATCTATAAAATAATTTAAACGTCAACTTTCATTCGGTAGTCATACCATACCAAATATTGCCAAATTGACTTGCAAGTATTACATATTGTTGTTATTATAAACTATTTTGTATCCATAAAAAAATACGTCAAAAATTATAAGATATTACCACAGATTACTTATACTAGCTCCTTTATCTGTGATACTACGACCACAAAACAACCGCTTAAAGTCATACTTCCTGAAATATTTCCAAGTTTGTGAATAATTTATCAGTAAAATTTACAAGTAGGTAGTTCTCATTTACCTACTTCATTTGCATAACCACATACTGTCAGGCTGCTAACCTTTATATTTTGTTCTTCTCTAGGGTTTCAAAAAAAACCACATCTATAAAATAATTTAAACGTCAACTTTCATTCGCTAGTCATACCATATCGAAGAAGTAAATTGAAGAGTTTTAACATTAAAAAAATCAGAAATTTGTGCACTAAAATTTTAGGCGTATGTATATGTACGTATAAGGCTCGGGCCCACAGACTATCTATACCTAACGGCAACAGACACGACAGATAGTGTTATTTTTAAAACTACAGTTACGCAGCGCTAACTACCGACGTTAGGGTGAACTAATAACAACTCCGTCCACCCTCAATACATGAAAGTTCGCCAGTTGCCGGGATTTTTAAATCAAGGACTGTAATTATTACAGAAATATATTATAATAAAAGAACAATTAGGTAAAAAGCTTTATATTTACAATTTATTTTTTTACAAAACAAGATAAATGTATTATGAAAACTCCAGTCACGTTAGTTAATTTGTTAAAATATGCTCAGTCGAAATTTCGAATTATCTAAAGATACAATAAAATTATGTACATATAATTGTAGCAACCCAGAAGAAGATTTGAGAAAAGTGGAAACGTTAGCCGAGTATATTTTAATAAATTGACCAGCGAGAATAAATTTATATGACTTCGTTGAAAGTATGTCTACTTTGTTTTATTTACACTTCTGGAAGAGAATCTTGCCGCTTTTCCTGTTTAATGACAGAAGTCTTTCTGTCTTTTGTAGCCTGGAACACATTTCCTTTTTTCGCGGCGTCAACTGATTTTTCCTCTTGACTCCAAGATGTTGTACCGTGATCGTTCCTATACCAGAAAGAAACTATAATTAGATATTTCTTAATTGTAAATTTAGTATATAACTATAATGCGAGTGTAATTAATTATCTGATATTTCAAAAATTAAAGAAAACACTTTTTCAATAACATAACTACGATCTGTTTGATTTGTTAACAACCTAAAGTAGGATCATATATATTAAATAGAGTTTTTACTTAACTATAGAAAACGTACTAAAAAAATTAATGTTTCATATACATAATAACGCAACCCAAATTATACCACAACGGTCTTCTACATAAGATACCGAATAAAAATTGTTAAGAGTACATACCTTCAGGAAGTACAGGACGGGGTATTTGTCTAAAATTTAATTTTTTCTTCTCGGGTGTTTGAAATTGCCTATCATCAAAATGAAGTATGCACACTGGACATCGATGAACGAGCTTGTTAAATGGTAAATCCACTAAATCTAGCCTATTCATATTACGTAGCCAATGTTGTCGTTCTTGGAAAACAAAATAATGTACCACGTTCTTCCACTGGTAACGCATTTGTCACACATACTTCGTATGCACATTTCTATAAAAAGATAGATAATTAATCTTCAGTTCCCAAACTGATAAAAATTTGTTTAATAAAATTTGCTAATCATATAGTTAACTAAAATGATTACTATTTATTAAAACTGTATAAGAAAACTTAAAACATTAAAATAAGTATAGATAATTGATACTTACTTTACTCATGATGCTCATGATGAAATATTCTGCATCCACAATACAAAGCACTTGCTGACAAACGAGAAACATAACTTTATATTTGAAGCAAAGTATATTATATGAAGATCAGATTATAAGTGATTATCAAAAGATTTTACGATTTTACTTTATTAAACATCTTTGCTCGGAAAGTAAACTTCAAACTCGAATCTCGCTGACGTTTGACAATACAAATTCTTATTGGCTAAAATCGAACGAGTTGAAACAATCACAAACAACCCGGCGACCTCAGCGCAACTACCGACGTTAGGCTGAACTAAAACCGTTAGACGCGGGAATGCTCGGGCCACACTATGCGTTTTGGCGGGAGCGGTTTAACGGGACCGGTTGACCGGGAAGACAACAACTTATTGTTTTAAATGAATGCGTCCACACTGATGCGGTTGCGGCCCGGTTCCCGAATACTACCGCAGCATGTTGCGGTTTGACCGGACGGACAATTTGCCGCAAGACAACTACAACTCATTGGAAATAATGCGAGCGTTCCCAAAGATCTGGTTTTATTTTTTAATAGACAACGTATACTATTTGGGCTCTGTACTGATCAGACATTAGTCAAACTGTGTTCAAATCTGGTTGTCAATGCTGCCGTCCTGTTTAGCGGGATATACCGTGTGGCGCTCGAAATCCGTTACATAGGCATTGAACACGGGAAAACAGTTTTTCCTAGCGCATTGCTCCCCATATTATTTTAGAAAAAAAATCTTC
The DNA here is from genome assembly GCA_963082715.1 of Harpalus rubripes. Lineage (NCBI taxonomy): Eukaryota > Metazoa > Arthropoda > Insecta > Coleoptera > Carabidae > Harpalus > Harpalus rubripes. The sequence continues at coordinate 60,246,466 of OY720455.1, forward strand.
AAATAAAAGTTGTAGAACATAAAATTGTGCATTTGAATCAATAAACAATATTAATTTTGCATGCTTTGTAGCAGCAGAAATTAGGTATGAAAATGTCGAAAATGTACTCAAAAGTAGTGATAGCCATGGAATTAACAAAAAGCTTAACAAACAAACGTGTGTTTATCTGTCATAAAAATTTATTTACAATTTAATTTTTTAATAAAATTATCATAACGTAAAATTCTGAAGCAGAATAATAATTTAATTCTTCTGTACTGTTCAAATACTCATTTTTCTGGACCAAAAATCACAATATTTGACATTTAAATCAACACATTTATTTATCTTCTTTCTTTTAATTCCATGGCTAGCACTATTAAACTGAAATTTTTAAAAAATTTATATTCAATTTCTGAAGTTACTAAACATACGAAATGCATTTTGTTTACTGATTTACATGCAGAATTTTATATTCTACAACTACGAGGGTACCCTTTTATATTTCGGGATTAGAGAACAAAAACAAATATTAATCATCGAAAATAGCTTTATTGTTTTTCAAAATATTCCCCATTAAGATCTATACACTTTTGCATGCGTTTGAACCAATTGTCGAAGCACTTTTACCACTCTGATTGAGGTATCTCCAAAACATGCATTCTGAACGCATCAACCGCTTCTTCAGGTGTCGAAAAACGTTGACCTCTCATTTTATTTTTTACGTGCGGGAATAAAAAGAGTCATTCGGTGCCAAGTCAGGACTATACGGCGGATGACTTATCAAATCGATGTTTTGAGTGCTCAAAAATGCAGTTGTTTGAGCCGATGTGTGAGAGCTCGCATTATCGTGGTGAAGAGTGATCCGTCTTCGGCGGTTGGTTTTCCTGATTTCTTGGAAGACAACTGGCAAACAAATGGTTGTGTACCACTCAGAATTGACTGTTCTGCGTTGTTCTAGTGGTACGGTTGCGACATGTCCAGTTTTTCCGAAAAAACAGGCGACCATTTGCTTGGAAGAGCTTCGTGCGCGAACAACTTTTGTGGGATTTGGCTCATCTTGAAACACCCATACAGTCGACTGCTGTTTACTTTCGGGCTCATACGCGTAAATCCACGATTCATCACCTGTCACGATGTCATAGACGTGTTTCGAAGCACCGCGATCGTATTTTTTGAGCATTTCTTTCGACCAATCGACACGAGCCTTTTTTTGAGCGATTGACAAATTGTGTGGGATCCAACGCGAACAAATTTTTTTGACAGTCAAATGTTCATGCAATATTGAATGTATGCTGGTCCCACTAATGCCTAAGGTTGCCTCAATCTCACAATAGGTCACATGACGATATTGCAATATCAGTTCGCGCACAGCATCAATGGTTTCCGGAACAACAACTGATTTTGGACGACCTTCACGAAATTCGTCTTGGAGTGAACTACGACCTCGGTTGAATTCACCATACCATCGATAAACACTGGTCCTTGATGGAGCTTCATCGCCAAAAATTGAATTAAGTTCATCGATGCACTGTTGTTGACTTAATCCACGTCGAAAGTTGTAAAAAATAATCGCACGAAAATGTTCACGATTTAATTCCATTTTTTGGCCGAGATGAATCTTTTAAGTTACTGTAAACAACACAAATAGCGCTCGTATGTCAAAACGTTCTGAGTACGTATAACCTCAAAAATGTCAAACTTTACGATAGAGCTGTCAGTTGCCAGATTGCAACACTAGGGTTGTCCAATCCCGAAATATAAAAGGCAACCCTCGTATTATTTGAAGATTTTCTTTCTAAAATAATTTAGGGAGCAACGCGCTAGGAAAAACGGTTTTCCCATGTTAAATGCCTATGTAACGGATTTCGAGCGCCACCCGGTATGTGGACGCTGTATGATCCATCCCGTTTAACCGGATGCGGTTTTACCGCTCCCGCTAAAACGCATAGTGTGGCCCGGGCCTAATGTACCGTTCAAAATTTTACCCTTTCATATTCATATTTTATTTATTTAAATGCAATTCTGCGCCAATTATGTTTAGTCTACATATCAATATAAACAAACATATGCAGAAAAATCACCACAATAACACTATAACGTCCATCCATTCTACATGAACTTGGCAGCATCATCTGCTGTTGGTGGGGATCGCAACCGTTTCCTTGGCAACCGTCGACTCGTTGACGTCGCCGCAGACAATCGACGCTCGCTGGCTCGCGCTCAGTCAGTTGTCAGACCGTGAGGAAGTTGGACATGATGTCTGTGGCAAACACGTGACCAAGTGCGGAAACTCCTGACAAAGGATTACGGTGTTGGTGCTAAAAGGATATACCGTCCAGTGTTAAAAGGACATGTGCATGAGCGATTCAGTGATGCTGTGTTTTGTGCAAGGGTTTGATTCCAAGGATAAAAATGGAAAGGAGAAGTTACAGATTGTTAAGAGCAAGCTGCTTAAAAAATCCAGGTAAAGGATAATAAACGTTGGAGAAATAAATAAATAATAAAATGAATATATCATCACGGCATATTACCCATTGCTGGGTGTGCCAATCTGCTTTGTACACAGATTTCGGTAATGATGATGACATATTTGTACCGTGCGGGCGTTTACCAGGCGTACTTTGGAGAAAGACATAATAACAATAATATTGATAAAGATACTAGCAAAATACTTATTATAAACATTTACAATACAGAAAGATTCTGTTGTGGATGTTGAAAGCAAACTGATGTGTATGTATTCTATATGAATTTTTGTTCGATGTTGTGGAACTAATGTTGTAGAACTAAATGTTGTAGAACTAAATGTAAAAAACTAACTTATCCATACCCAGAAGAAAGCGCAAGAGAGCATCGAAAATCAAAACGTCGGTGTTGTAAGAGAATAAATGTTGTTTAAGATTTTCCTATTTTTAAACAGTTATTTTGTAACCCAATATTTTCACCCTGGTTAAACTGTCTGTTAACTGCACTGTCAGTTAAAAAAAATATCTGATGGGGCCAACACAACACCTCCCGCTATTTAATTTTCATTAATTTAAATATACATACTTACATATTTAGTTATACTAGAAACTGTATTAAAATCCATTCCATATAACTATGGTTCTATTTACTATTTTCTTTTTAAAACGTTACTATTATTAATTTGAAATGATTAGTTCTTTGACAGTGACATTTATCTGTCATTTACATACATTTCAGATTTGAGGTATGAACTGTCTAATCAAGTAGTGTTTGTTTAAAACACAGGCTCTGTGATTCTATAAATTTATCCATAAAATGTATAAAAAAAGTATTAATTGCAAACCAATAGAAAATTTGAATAATCTTTAATTTTTATAATAACATAAATTTCGAAAAAATAACATTTAAAGGTATTTTTCGGAGAAAAACTATTTTGAGCTTCAAGTAAAGTGCCATTTCCAGTTATCTGATTTACACCAAAATCTAATGGCTTCTTTCTATATTAGAATAAGGTGTAAATACAAGGTTTCAAAATTTTCTGGATGATAGTATTTGAGTTAGAGCGTAAATAGGATCAACTCACACATGTACACACAGACATCATCGTGAAAATGTTAAAATTGGATTCTAGGGACCTTAAAACGTGGTCATTTACCAAAATCTCGATGTGCGATTTGTAGCACGATCCCTATACCTCCCTTACCAAAGGTAGCGGGAGGTAAAAATGTCGTATCGAAAAGTTGACATGTGTAATTTTTACATGAGTGTTTCACTCATAAATATATAAACCAATCCAAATTCAGGATTCTACCTACTTACCAAGATTCATTTCGACAAAACACGGTCACAAAAAAATTTCGCACCCTTTCAGCCAATAACATGTCTTATTTTTACAAGTGAGTTTTGATATTTTTTGACGTTTTAGAAACATATTGTTTACATATCTGTCAAAGTATGTATATTTTCAGTGTTATCAGTTTTTATTAAAAACAAGAAGATTTGAACAGGAATCTATTTAAAAAAAGCAAACTGAATACCTCTAAACACAATAAATATTACAAAATTTTTGTTAAGAAAAAAAATTTATAAATTATTACCTGATTTTTATTTTGGAAGTAGTTATCCGAATACCATTCGTGGTTAAATTTTATTCTGGAAAATTTTCCGGCAAAAATTTACCACTTACGATATTAAATATGAAAATACCGGCGATAGCATTAAATATATAAGTAGGTGCAAAATTCATTGATTTCAAGTGGATTTCATTAACCACTTGGTAGAGCATTTTATCAGGGCCAGTTTTCAATCTCTGGTTAAAATTTTAACCATGATTAAATAAACGATATTGACACATAATGAAATGTCAAATGATAGATTTATCATTGCTGTCAACAAAACGATATAATATTTTTTATTTAATCATGGTTAAAATTTTAACCAGAGATTGAAAAACTGGCTCTTAGAAAGGTCCTGGGATCAAGTCAATGAATTTAGCCTAGACAGAGAATCTTTAAAATTTATAAGAATTTTATGATTATTTTCAATACTTATTTAAATGTTGTCATTTTCATAAGGATATTATATAAATACAAATATGTACAATTTTAGGCAATAAACAGGTGGCAAATAAAATGAAACTTTATTGCCTTTATGACTATCTGCCGTAATTTTTATATTAAAAAAATAATTATTAGTGAAACTCCGCCATAGTAACAAATTAGAACGTAACTAGACCTAAAAATTTGTGTCATATTGATACGGACTATCAAAGTTGAAAAAAGTTGTTTTTAAAATATTCTAGTTTTTAATACTGAGTACGTTTACACCACGCGTACTAAACATTTAGTCCGCATACCAAGTGACGTAACAAGATGGCGTCGAATGGTGTAAACACTATGTACCAAACCTTTGCACGCAATTGGTACACATTTTTGGTACGATCAAAGGGGGATGTACCAGACCTTACTCATGCACCGTGTAAACAGCAAGCATACCAATGCGATTTTTCTACCATCTATAACTACTTTTAATGCAATTAAATGGTGTACTAACATTTAGGACAATTGTGTAAGTTTAGTAATTTTTACAATTTCAATAGTGTGGCGATGTAAATTACATATATTTACAACTATTTTTCCTTATTAAGTAATTTTAGGTTAGAGTGACTCTGACAGTTAAATCTACGCAAGCGCGTGTAACGTACCAAAAATTTAATATGTTTATTTAAATACCGGTGTAAACATACCATACTAAGATAAATTTTAGTATACATTTGGTCTGCGTATCAGAATAGTATGCACGGTGTAAACGTAGTCACTATGTATATTCGAAAGTCATACTATTTTCAAGCATTCTGCTATTGGCTTTTCATGTAAATGAATGCAGAAAATAACGAATTTGCGAAAGTAAATCAAATAATACTTGTTTGAATGTATGATGCCAAGACAATAGGTTTGTTCGTTTTGCACCCTTGCGTCTACGGTTTACTGCCGCGTCCATATACTTTGTATGGAGGCGGCAGTAAACCGTAGACGCAAAGTAGCGAAACGAACAAACCTAATGTTTGTATATTAATTGAAGATATGTTGAATGACGGTGTTTTATCATATTTATATATTTTTATAAGGCTGCTATTTATTGGATTAGTAGTTTAACTAAATGATCAGTAGGTATTTAATAATCAGTAACTTCTAAAAATAATATAATTTAACCTATCTACCCTAACTAAACTTAACCTGACCCCTATTACTTGGACAGAATATTCATTTAAACTAATCACTTATTTTATTTTACAAAATACTGATCATTAATGTGAAATATACTGATTAAATGAAAAAATACTGATCAAAAATAAGTATAAATTTTTTTCAGTGTTCAAATATGAATTTTTTTTTTTTTTTTAATATTCCCGCTTTACGAATAACAATTCAGACTTGCTAGAACTACAAATCGCTTTCAGTTCAGATGAAGTTAAAAAAATAGTGGAGGATCCCATTCATTCTGTTCTGTTTATCAAATATCCATTTATTCAGAGTTCTCAGAATATTGTATGGCATGGTTCAATGTTCTTTCATCATCTAGAATTGTTTTTGTAGTATGATAGACAATAAACAGAGCGAAACAATATGAATACAATAATTATTTATTACAAATACATACACTGGCTTGCAAAAAAATCGCGTACACCTTAAAAATCAAGTAACCGAGTTTTTACCTTTTTACCTTCCGTCACCTTTAGGTAAGGAAGGTATTGTCTTTGGTCAAAAAATTCGATGATGAGTTTTTACTCAATAAGCACGTTTTAGGGTCCCTAGAATACGAATTTACTATTTTTACGATGATGTCTGTATGTGTGTGTGTGTGTGTGTGTGTGTGTGTGTGTGTGTGTGTGTGTGTGTGTGTTTGTGTGGATGTGTGGATGTGTGTGTGTGTTGATGTGTGTGTGTGTGGATGTGTGTGTGTAACAAAATTTTCGTCTGCGATAACTCTAATACTACAGTTACAAAAATTATAATTCTTTCGTATTCCTCTTCGTTGCATCCATATGAAGAGCTGATTAGATTTTGGTTACAATTGGTCAACCGGAAGTACCATCATTTGAAGATTTTAACAGTTTTCCTTGAAAAAACTATGTTAAATATAATTTTTTCACATTAGATGTTATTATAAATATTAAAGAATATTTTATTCTCTATACGATTTGACTGCATTTTATACTTAATATTAAATGGATATAGAGTTAAAAAATTATAAAGAAATTAAATTTCATAAAGTAGCCATAGCTTTGGAAACAGCAACTATATTAAGAAAATTCTGATTGAAAGATGTCAGTGTCAAGTGAAATTGACATAGTGTGTCTGTCTTATAATTTTACTGGAAATATAGGATCTTTTGCTTTCTGTATGGAATTTGTATAAAATACATACAACTGCTTTAAGGTAATGTACAAGAAATAATAATAATAATAATAAATCTTTTATTTCTGCAGATACATTACACTGTATATAGAAAACGTCACAAAATAATAATTTTCTGTATGAAATTTGCATAAAATACATGCAACTGCCCGAAGTTAATGTACAAGATATAGAATATGTATTTAATTTAACAAGGAACTTTCCGTATGAAATTTGTACAAAATACGTAGAACTGACGGAAGGTAATGTGCTGGCCACATCAGATTTTTTTAGCTGTGTAAATACGAATTTTTTAAAATAGGTTGTATATCAACTGTCATTGGAGTTGTCACTGTCATGTCACTATTTTATATATCGTGGAGCAAGTTCTTCATTGTGCTTAATTTACTACTAAATTACAAATATATTCTAAAAAAATCTTTCATGATATCGAAAATTCCTTGGACGATATACAAGTAAACGACCATCATGGCAAGTTCCATCAGAAAAAACTACATTATTCCAATAATTTAGAGGCCGGAAAATATAATTTAAACTAAACACAATTCTCGCTTGTTTTCCTTCTTCCATAAGAATAGCTTTTCTAGCACTTGCTGAGTTTTTCAATTCAGAATTTTTAACCCTCCGACATGCAGTTGACAATGACGCTGGGAAATTCGTTGCAAATGCAGCGTCTCTTGCTTTTCCAAAAGGATTTTCCCATAAATGATTTACAAGCGCTTCATCTTGCTCATTGGTGGAAATATTTGGACATCCGGAACCTTCTTTCCTTCTTATACTTTACAGTACTTTTATTAGTATTAAAATATTCTGCTATTGCTCTGATTAACCACCCCTCTTCTAACTTAGAAAGTATTACAACTTTCTCGTTTCCTGATAGTTTTGGCATCTTAATTGACATTAATGACATTGACAAGTTAATAACAACCGAGACCGACTCAATACAGCAAAAAACAGGTGTACGCGATTTTTTTGCAAGCCAGTGTAGATACAAATAATAATGTAAAATGAACATATTATAGGCGTAGGAGGTACTGTATAGTAACTATAGTACGACTAGCGGATGAGAGTTGACGTTTAACTATTTTATAGATGTGGTTTCTTTAATAACTTTGCCCTATGATTTAAATTTGAAAGGAAACTGACCTACATGTATTTCGCTAGAGCAGATTAGAATTGTATGAAACATTCAGGTGTGAGAATTCAAATACTGGACTAGGAAATCCCAAAAATACATTAGCGTGTCTTGCTTGAAATAGAAATAGTGGATTACTCCTGACTGATTAAATATTTTAAATGCACCCTTGTTTTGTTATTCTGCTATCGTGCAGGTACCGTAGTCATCCATATAATGCTGGATTTATACAGCGTAAGCCGTAACGTAACGTATCGTGCCGTAACGTAACATAAAGAATAAATCAATGCATACCTATGTGATAATTTATACAGACGTAAGCCGTAACGTGACGTACCGTGCCGTAACGTGTCAAAAACCCAAAGATCGCGAACTTTTATCTTTCTACGTTACGGCACGTTACGGTACGTTGCGAAATTATGAAAATTATTGCTTACCTGCTATAGTCTGTTTTTGTGTGGCTAATTATGTCAAAGTTGGAATTAATAAATTAAATGGATATAAATATAAAAAATACTACATTACGAATAGTCTGTCTTGTGTGACTTTGACTGACATAAGTGACATGTGTCAAAGTTTGGATTAATATATTAAATGGAAATATATATGAAATATAACTAACGAACCTGATAAATACAAATCTGATGTACACTACATTTGTTTCGACAGAGCATTAGTATACTTTTTACAAAAATGTACCGTAAAAGTTCTGTATAAAATAGCCTAGAAAAATCACGCATTACGATTCGTTACAGTACGCCACGGCACGGTACGTTACGTTACGGCTTACGCTGTATAAATCCAGCATAATTTGAGCAAGACATGCGTATTTCTGGTATTACCTTACCTAGTCCAGTATTTGAATGGGCACTTGCAAAAATTCTCATTTACGAGTATAGTTTGTTTCAAGATATTTGCAAACGTATAGTTTGTTTCAAAATATTGGCAAACGTATAGTTTGTTTCAAGATATTTGCAAACGTAGGTACATGCCTCCACTTACGCATATAATAATTTAATCGTCAACTTTCATTTGCTAGTCGGACTATAGGTACTCTACTATAGAGATTTTTTTTAATATAACAAACTATTATGTAAATATTTTTTACACATAGTCGAATTTGTTGTGCGTTTGACTAAATTAGAACATCTTTATTTACATACAATGCGAATTTTGCTTAACACTCCTGTTTGTTTAACAACAATGGCTCATTTCTGTTTCTTTAAACATTATAATTTCATGTCAGTTTTGCAAACCACTATAAAACTTTTACATCTGTACTCGATGTACATATTAGGTTATGAGCTATAAATTTTTCGTCATAATGTTTTTATAATTGACTGTATTCAAGGAAAAGTATTGCGAAATTTTGACAAGACTATAAATAATTTATTATATAATACCATCGACGGTGTGTCCTACATCTTTCAAAAATTTGCTGATGCCAACATAAGTAAAATATAACACCTGAAGGTCCCATCAATGCTCCTTATTATTCAATACAAGGTTAAGAGATAACATTGAAAAATGGAAATAAATAAAAATATAACGAAAACATTGAGAATTTCTTATTTTATTTTAAATAATGAATTAATGTCTTAAGATATATACTTGTATAACTGGAAAAACTTAAAGGACAAATACAAAGACTATGTTTACACGTATAGCAAAAAAATACTTTGACTTGACTTTGACTTTCAAAAGGCGACTTTTGCCGTTGTGTAAACACTCTCGACTATTACTTTTCTTCCTAAAGTCGAGTCCAAAATAAAATAGACTTGACTCATATAAGTGACTTTTAAAAAGTCGTGTGAACCAACGAACGAAACATACTTTACTTTACTAACAGTGACATCCAGTTTTCATCCACAAATTCCGAGATATTTAATTACACAATTTTATATCTGAATTTAAAATATTCTCGAATTGTAAAATATTTTATGCGATTATTTTTTAATCTACTTCGCATCCAATATTGTTGCTGCATAGTGATATTATTTAAAAATATCGCGCTTAAATGTAGTAACTGTAGTTTACTATCCATTTTTTCTATAAATAATTTATTCTTTTTACGATTATAGGCGATAGGAAATAAGCAATATGACATATGGTGGTATTTTGAGGAACTATAGTTGACGGGATAATTTATACATATGACATTTCTTTGACTGTATAAACACAAGTTTTATCTATTATGTTCCTAATATTTGCGTTTAGATATATAATATCTCTTAATATTACACACGTAATGCATAAATGAAATTAGTAAATGTCAAATTATCCCGTTAACAATAGTTCCTTTAAAAGCCATTTTGGCGCTACGATCTTATTTTCCATCGCCTATATGATAATAGTTACATCACACGTATTATAACCAAACTTTACTTTGCTGTCAAAGTCAAAGTTGAGTGAAGGACAAGTAACAAACGTAAAGTGAAGTATATTTGACCTTATGTGTAAACGCACCATTAAATTGACTTTTCATAAGTCGCCTTTTAAAAGTCAAGTCAAAGTAAATTTTTCTCATACGTGTAAACGTAGTCAAAATTTCTTGAAACCTGAAATGCAATCTCACAGACTGTGGTGTGGTATGACTAGCGAATGAAAGTTGACATTTAAATTATTTTATAGATGTGGTTTCTTTTGAAGCCCTAGAGAAGAATAGAATTTTACGAAATAATAATTTGTTGAAAGGCCTTTAGGTTCCAATTTCTTTATTTATATATACATTAAAATATTTGGACGTTTCGGGCGAACATCCGCCCATCATCAGCTACATGAAAAATTTTTAAATGACTTACAAACAATGTTACAATAAGTAGAAGCAAATAAAAAACTTACCAAACTGTTAAAATGGCATTATATGTTTGACATTGGGGTGTATTCTGTAAAAAAAATGTTAATATTAACATGCCTTTAAAAAATTATATTTTAACATGACTGTTAACAATAAATTCGTTTTTTGGTATTCTCTACGCGAAAATTTGACACGGCTGTTAAAATCATAAATTTTAACATGTCTGTTAAAAACTAGAATGGAGTGATCAGCAACATAGAAAAATCTGATGTGGCCAGCACATTACCTTCCGTCAGTTCTATGTATTTTGTTCAAATTTCATACGGAAAGTTCCTTCCTAAATTAAATATTCTATTTCTTGTACATTACCTTCCGGCAGTTGCATGTATTTTATGCAAATTTCATACAGAAAATTATTATTTTATGACGTTTTCTATATACAGTCTATCTGCAGAAATAAAAGATTTATTATTATTATTATTTCTTGTACATTACCTTAAAGCAGTTGTATGTATTTTATACAAATTCCATACAGAAAGCAAAAGATCCTATACCTATTTCCACTAAAATTATAAGACAAACACACTATGTCAATTTCACTTGACACTGACAACTTTCAATCAAAATTTTCTTAATATAGTAGCTGTTTCCACAGCTATGGCTACTTTATGAAATTTAATTTCTTTATAATTATTTAACTCTATATCCATTTAATATTAGGTATAAAATGCAATCAAATCGTATAGAAAATAAAATATTCTTTAATATTTATAATAACATTAAATGTGAAAAAATGATATTTAACATAGTTTTTTCAAGAAAAACTGTTAAAATCTTCAAATGAGGGTACTTCCGGTTGTCCAATTCTAACCAAAATCTAATCAGCTCTTCGCATGGATGTAACGAAGAGAAATACGAAAGAATTATAATTTTTAGAATTGTAGTATGGAAGTTATCGTAGACGAAAATTTTGTTACACACACACACACACACACACACACGGACACACATACATACATACATACATACATACATACATACATACATACATACATAGCCACACACACACACACATACAGACATCATCGTAAAAATAGTAAAATCGTATTCTAGGGACCCTAAAACGTGCTTATTCATCAAAAACTCACCACCGAATTTTTTGACCAAAAACAATACCTTCCTTACCTAAAGGTGACGGAAGGTAAAAAAGGCACGTCTTTACTAAAGTCATGTCGTTAGTTACCATAAAACAAATAAATAAACATGATAAAAAGAGTAAACAACTGTCAGTTTATGTGTCACTTTGAAATTTTGGAAAACGAATCTGTCTGTCACTTTTAAATTTTAGAAAAACGAATAGAAATAATGCAAGAAAATAAATAAAAATGTGTTGCATAATCATGTCTCATTTTTTAGGTTCCATATTAAAAATGAATTACATTGAAATTGTAAATTTTTAGTTACCATTAGGTATGTAAAAATTCTTCTTCTTGATCCTCAGAATTGACTATCCAAACGTTAAGTTACGTTGGTTTGGCGAACAACACAGGAATAAGCAATTTTAACTGCATTTAATACCTACTTTATAACAAAGAACTATGTTTTAAGATACATCTAAATTGTGCTCTCGGTATACCATTCAAAGATTCAGTTGTGAATCTTTCTCGAATTATATTAATTAAATATTTCTACTGACATCAAGCTGTCATATACAGACATACGATGGAACAGGTGACCGTTATTAAAAAATATACTCCGTACAACAGTTGTATATTGTATTAAATATCACCTAGATATTTTTTATCATCATCTATGGTAATTTTCTTTCGTTTTCTATTACGTTTTCATTAATTAGAAGTGCAACATATTCAAATGCTGTTATAATTTTATTGTATAAACGTATGTTAAAATTTTAAAGGCATCGATTTGAATGACGTTAAAATATGCAGTTTTAACACCTAATTTTAACAAGTGTTTTAAAATTTTAACAGAATTGATAGTTACAGAATAGAAAATACATTTTAACAGCAAGTTTATTTTTAACATACTGTTTAAAATTAACAGTTTCCTTACAGAATACACCCCATTAAGTTGTAAATTATACATGGTAATAAATTACAATTGTAAGCGGAACGCTAATTAATAAAAATATTCTAAATACATGGGCATGGTTACCCATACTAGCAAAGCAACTGTGCGGTAGCACAACAGCAAAAGAAATGAAATATCACAAAATATATTAGTGGAAAACAATATAAGCAACCACAGACTTTTATTTATTAATTAGCGTTCCGCTTTCAATTGTAATTTATTACCAAGTATAATTTACAACTTAATGTCAAACATCTAATGCCATTTTAACAGTTTGGTAAGTTTTTTATTTGCTTCTACTTATTGTAACATTGTTTGTGTTCGCCCGAAACGTCCAAATATTTTAATGTATATATATATATATAAATAAAGAAATTGGAACCTAAAGGCCTTTCAACAAATTATTAACTCTACATAATGTTTCCCGTCCAACAACTTAAAGGAATTTTACGAAATATTAAGTTTTAAAATTTTTGCATGAACCCATTTAAATACTTGACTATGAAAGCACAGAAATACATTACTATGTGGCCTATTCAGAGAAATACAGTCATAAAGGTTGCTATGCATATAAAGATTGTTGTCATAAAGACATTTGTAACAATCTTTATGAATTTTTCAATTCAGAACCTACGTCGGTATTATTAACAATCTTTACAAAATAATACTTGTGAATGAACCAGATTATTTGACAACAGCTAACTTCATTATACATATATGAACCTAATCTAACCTTAATCTTATCTGTCAACGCTTTAATTTTTTTTTAATAATGAATTGCTAATTCTATTTAGTACGCAAACGTTTTCCCAAAACAACTAAAGAACAATATGATATTTATGTCATATTTGGAAACGTCTACATTATTTAGAACAGCTTTGTTAATTCCTGCAAATGACCTCAACGTGCTTGAAAATTTATGTGAATTTTTTTTTTTTTATTTTGACTGAAAATGTAAGAGAAACATCATACATCACAAAGAGTTTTCAAGAATACCACAAAATGTCAAAAGTAACTTTCTTCCACCTGTCACATGTCAAATAACAACGTGATAACAACCATAAATACATAGTTTTAGCAATCGTTATGATAAAGACTGTCAAAACGCTCAACAATTGTTGACAGTAACCACTTTCAGTACTGAGAATACCAAATTCGATTTTAACAATCTTTATAGTACATAACAACCATAAAGACCATAACGACTACACAAATTTGGAGTTCTGAATAGGCCCCTATGTCTGGCTGAAAATAGATGGCCGACTAGGGTAACTGAATAACAAAACAGGGGTGCGTTTAAAATATTTTAAGCATTTTTCGTTTATGTTGATTATAACAAAATATTTTGATCTTTAAACTATTTAGTTTGGCAATTCTATGAAATAGGATTATTTTTAATCTGGCTGACAGTAATTCCGACTCGAGGGTTGCCTGCACCTGCGATGAACGAACTAGAATTTGCGGTATTATTTTTTTTAAAATACATCCCTGAATCCTGTTGCTAAGGTCATTTTAAAAGCCTTCTGGTATTGAGTACAATTCTAATCTTCTGTAACGGAATACATAAGGGTTTGTTTCCTTTCAAATCAAATATAGGAAAATGTTTTCAAAAGAATCCACATCTATTAAATAATCTAAACGTCAACTTTCATTCTTACCAACGTGATAAGAAAATGAGCTCACTCGAGAACGAATAAGGGGCCAAATTAAAAAATTCTCGTTACTTTTTAATCAGATCTCTTATATCGGCGATTCATGGAAGAAAAATTTTAATATAAATACGCTACCATAAAATATGTTTCTCAACAAATTTACTCTTGGAAAATCAGGTGTGCGCTGTAAACATCGTAAAAACTTATTATGAAGCAAAAAATGGATAAAAACATATTATAAATCATAAATTTACTACAGAAGTTTTTGTTGTGTGTACTTCGTAAACATAGTGAGAATAAAGACGTCTACAAACCTACGCAAAACAAATCCGAAGAAAATTCGATTATTGAAAGATGTTTGCGTTGCTTCTTCATTGTTACAAAGCAAAAAGTTTTACAAAACCTAACTTAAATTAATTATAAGAGTTAATAAAATTACCACGTAGTGTTTTTGCATTTCATATTATATATTCTTATATCAGCAACTTTAATGATAAAATATGGAATCTAATAATAAACTATACACGATAGTTACAAATTAGAACTTGGGTAATTTATAAATTTATATTAAAACGAAACCTTAAAATAAAATTATATACTAGACAAGACACAAGATTAAAAAAGTTTTATTTATCTTATACTTGCACTTTATCTCGACTATTAAGGTGCATTCACAAATGAAAATTAGGTTTATGGTTTTTGTTTAGGTTTAAGTAAGTCATTCATAAATGCAAGTTTAAATTACTTGAAAATTAGTTTTGATATGTACAAACATCTATGTAAATGCTTCAAATACAAGATTAAAATATCGGTAGAGCAGTACTCAACAAGACACTTGCGCGCCATGAAACTGTTATTCATATTTGGCATTATTGGTTATATTTCAGCAATTAAGTTATGACAGTCTCCATGTTCTTCTCGCATTTGTTTAAAAAGCCGTATCCACCAAGTGGATACTAATAAAGATGGGTGTATATATCTATGATTTCAGACTCGTTCTCATTGGTGAAGCTTGTGACGTCAAACTAAATCATAAACCTAATGTTTGGACCTTGCAATGTTTAGCTTTATGATTTGGATTTAGAGAACCTAAATTCTGAAGTGTGAATGGAGTCATTACATAATATGCGGCCAAAGTCTTTAAATCTAAAGTTTAAACCATAAATCTAAACCTAATTTTCATTTGTGAATGCACCTTTATTTAAACACCTGTAGCATTATACTCTTCTAAAAACATTCGCAGCAATATGAGCTACAGAATCGTTTTTCCTGATTCAAATTGAACTGATTTTAGAACCACATTGGAGTAAAATTTAATGATGCATGTGTTGTCTTTTATATCTGATAAGGTGCATTCACAAATGAAAATTAGGTTTAGATTTATGGTTTAAACTTTAGATTTAAATACTTTGGCCGCATATTATGTAATGACTCTATTCACGCTTCAGAATTGAGGGTCTCTAAATCCAAATCATAAAGCTAAACATGGCAAGGTCCAAACTTTAGGTTTATGATTTAGTTTGACGTCATAAACTTCACCAATGAGAACGAGTCTGAAATGATATAGATATATACACCCATCTTTATTTAGTATCTACTTGGTGGATTCGGCTTTTTAAACAAATGCGAGAAGAACATAGAGACTGTCATAAATTAATTGCTGAAATATAACCAATATAATGCCAAGCGAATGAGTTTCATGGCGCACAGGTGTCTTGTTGAGTACTGCTGTACCGATATTTTAATCTTGTTTTTGAAGCATTTACACAGATGTCTGTACATATCAAAATTAATTTTCAGGTAATTTAAATTTATGAAAGATTTCCTTAAACCTAAACAAAAACCATAAACCTAATTTTCATTTGTGAATGCACCTATACTGCTATAAAACTAAACACTCAACATTGAACTCTCAACTTCATAAAGAACAAACTATAAACCACTATTTAATTAAAACAACTAGTATCATTTGTTACTGACGTGACACCTAGCTACGTTATTTTTCAACAATAACTACATTCACAGATCCTAATATGTTAGTTTTGTTTTCTGTTAGAGTCCGTGCGTTTAGAGAAAAAACAAATCGGCGCAGTAGAAGTTGTACTACCAACCTACAAATGTTGACTATTATTACTCGCTCAAAAAACATTTAACTGAATAATATTTAAATGTTATTAATTTTAATATTATTATCATTTACGATACACAAAATTCATAAACAAGTATACATATAATTATTACTCGCACAAAAGACATTTGATTGAATATCTTTGTCCAGATTTATATCTATAACCTATACGCAACAAACAGCTGCTACCTGTCACATACAATCCCTACTTTCGCAAGTTGAACCCGCCCGGATGAATTTTGGCCTGTGCGCCGGTTTTTTCTCTAAACGCACGGACTCTACAATTTTCGAAGTTGGAGTTCATGAAGCCTTGAAAACATGGAGTTGGCAAATGTATTAAGGTTGCCATGGAAATTTACATTTTAGAAACACCAAAATATATTTGCGTAGGCTTCCACAGTCTGAGTCATGAGAAATATTCGTTTCCCGGGAATGGACTGTGTCATATTTTGAGTCAGAGCTCAACGTTTCGCCCGCAGTCATATGGGGCATCTTCAGGAGGGTAGTACTGTCTTAAACAAGGTTACCCGACGTGTCAACCACGCTAGAGGCCGAGAGGGGCAAACTCAGTTTACACGTCGGGTAACCTGAGTCTCCCACTCTTGTTGCTTAAACTCGGCCTCTAGCGTGGTCGACACGTCGGGTAACCTTGTTTAAGACAGTACTATCTCCCTTGCTCCTGAAGATGCCCCATACGACTGCGGGTGAAACGTTGATCTCTGACTCAAAATATGACACAGTCCATTCCCGGAAAACGAATATTTCTCACCAAAATATATATATCTGGTTAAGACGAAAAACATGTATTTTCGTATAATTTTTATTTTTAATGAAATAGCTCGCGAAATAGTAACACTTTAATTGTTAGTATGAATAACTGAATGAATTGTATTTCGTTTCATGAAACAATATTTCATTTAAGTTAGTAAATATGTTAATAAAGTCATTCGCTCAATGTAATTATGCATTTGTTGTTGTTACGAATATTTGCCCTATTTAAATTGAATAATTTGCATATATGTTCCTCAGGGCATTTATGTCGTAGAATAATTATGACCTTTGCTTTCAGACATAGCAATGTATGTACATATTCATAACTGTATAGCCGTCAGTAATGCATAAATTTTACATCGAAGTATAGGTAATTTATAATGCAGATACAGTAAATTCTTATTATCTTCTAAATGTTTTTCTAAACACATACTGAGGTGTATTCTGTAAAAAAAATGTTAATTTTAACATGCCATTAAAAAATTATATTTTAACATGACTATTAACAATAAATTCATTTTTTGGTATTCTCTACGCGAAAATTTGACACTGCTGTTAAATCATAAATTTTTAACATGTCTGTTAAACACCAGAATGATGTGATCAGCAAGTCAGAAAAAAGGCACGTCTTTGCTAAAGTAATGTAGTTAGTAACCATAACACAAATAAAAGGCGATTTCGGGCGGCAACCGTTCACTTGCGGTATGTTGCCTTCAGGTACGTTCACACATTCGGGCGCTAGGAACAACATACCCGGTATGCTTGGATCAGTGCTCACAGCTGAACGGGTTTGCGAGTCGGGTCAGCGCTGTTCACCATTTCTATCTCTTTTTATCATGTCTTTTTTTGAAATGTCAAAAGTCAAAACAGTCGGAGTCGTGGTCTTATGTCAAACAGGATGACATTATTTTCATTGACTCTTTTTTGGACAAATATGGAAAGAACTATCTTTCTTCGTTAATGTATTTTAATTGTCAGACACTATTTTTGACAGTTTTAAAAGTCGCAGAATATACATAACCACCAAGCACGGTGTCAACAAGTGAACCAACGATTTTTGGCGCCACCATTAACCATATCATACTGTAACTAACCGTAAGTAATCCGAAGAAGTGAACGGGTATGTCGCCCGAACAACTGTCAGTTTATGTGTCACTTTGAAATTTTAGAAAACTAATCTGTCATTTTGAAATTTTAGAAAAACGAAAAATCTGCTGCTTAATCATGTCTCATTTTTAGGTTCCATATTATTACATTGAAATTGTAAATTATTAAGTTATCATTAGGTATGTATAATTTCTTCTTCTTGATCCTCAGAATTGACAATCCAAAATGTTAAGTTACGTTGGTTTGACGAACAAGACAGGAATAAGCAATTTTAACTGCATTTAATACCTACATTATAATAAAGAACTATGTTTTACGATACATCTAAATCGTGCTCTCGATATACCATTCAAAGTTCAGTCTTTCTAGAATTATGTTAATTAAATATTCCTACTGGCAACACGCTGTGATACACAAAGACATACGATGGAATGGGTGCCCGTAATTAACACCTAGATATTTTTTATAATCATCCATGGTATTTTTCATTCGCTTTCTATTTCATTTTCATTAATTAGAAGTGCAACATATTCAAATGTTGTGATAATTTTATTGTATAAACAGATGTTAAAATTTTAAAGGCATCGATTTGAAAGACGTTAAAATATACAGTTTTAACACCTTATTTTAACACGGGTGTTAAAATTTTAACAGAACTGATAGTTACAGAATAGAAAATATATTTTAACAGCAAGTTTACTTTTAACATACTGTTTAAAATTAACAGTTTCCTTACAGAATACACCCCACTGTCATTTAATTTAATCGAACGTATAGATTAAATTGTTAAAAAACTGAAACACATTTAAACAATTACAAGTTGCAGGGATAGAATTATTATTTTCCAAAATCTGCATTGTTAATTTTTTGGTTAATTCAATTAAATTCTGTCTGTAATGTATTTGAGGAAAAAACACTCTTAATATAAAACCGGTAACACTCTAGTAAATTAGTTTTCCTTCATTATAATAATATTTTTAAAACGTAATTTTAATAACATACGTATGTCATATGTAAATTAGGTTACAGGAAAATAATACAAGAAATCAACAGATATAATAATTATTAATATATCGTATGTCGGATAAAGCCAGTGACACACTGACGGTTCACTCAAGATGTCTTACTGCGACTTATGAAAAGAGTGACACACTGTTGTGGATAAGTTTAAATTTGTTCTCTCCTTACTTTTTTTTTTACTACATTTTGACAGCTTTTAACTTATAATTTCATACCTATTTGTTTGTTTTTAAAATGCTATGCTAAAATAGGTTACTTATCTTTACACAATGACATCTGTCATGTATGGCTGATGAAATGAAAACGAGAAACGAGTCAGTGGTAGTGGTTACTTGCTTTGGAATTAAATTCAAAGATACTGCTTGTGCTTCTAAGTGAGTACGTTTTAAAGGAAGATCCTCATTTTCACCCATTTTAATGTATTTTTTTTTCAAACAATTCCCAATGACAAACTATAATTATTATACAGCGATTTTTTTTTCAATAACAATATAACAAAACCGTAACAACCATTCAATGTCACTTTGTAATTTAAAATACTACATCACTTGACTTATCAGTATCAAACGATGAATGAAAACATAAAAATGATTTAAGAAGTTTTAAAAAAGTGTTGGATAAAACGTTGTATTACACTAGTGTGGAATGTATCATATTAGTCATGAAAGAAAAGGTTTAGCCACGTAGCCGCAGCGCTCATATAATAAATAAGTATTTATTTCTCTAATGTTTAATATTAAAGTTGACATTTGATAGTCATCCTGAAGTTAGCTGCAATCACTTTTCGTTTGATTTTATTAATATTAGAATTTGTGACTATTTTTTTTTTATTATAGATTAAGTAAATATTCTTGTTATTCTAATAATAATAAAATCAAAAGAAATGTCAATGGACCTTTTCAATTTAAGGGCTATCTCTTTCTATCGCTGCAAATAGTAAGAAAATGGCGCGAACAACTGCCAGTTGGGCTGTCAAACGAAACGTCAAAAATCTTGCAGTTATTAAAATACCTGTATTCTCATTGAAAATTTGCATCGTTAGAAATTTTACCTTGAATAAATGCTTTTGTATCATATTTCGATAAAAAAATTTAAAGTTATTTGAGAATGTCACATTTTACGTCTAAATTTTTTAGAAACAAACTCCATGGATCTCAGTTGTTCTTACTATGCGCAGATCCCCATTGCGCATATCTTCTATCTCTTTAAATTGAAAATGTCCATTCTGTCAGAAATAACAAACATAAATTTTTGTTTTATTTTTCATGGCACTCTGATAATTGTATTAAATCGTGTATTTTCTTTTACTTCTAACTTGTACGTAAGAAAAAAATCTGATGTGGACACCACACGACTTCCTTGTACACAAGACCAATATGAAGATGAAGTATAGACCCAATTATAAAATTGCACGTATTTGACGTAATTTGACATTAACATCTATTTTTTATTTTTTTGTTATTTTTTGTCCTAATCCATAGCAAGCTTCATTACAAAAACCAAAAAGTATATGAGTTTTAAATTTACATATCTCGCTTATACAAAGGGCAAATTTAATAATACTTGATGTGCTAGACGCAGAATTTAATTCTCTAAAACTCTTATTTGAAGCATTTATTTCTAAAATCAAAATGAAACCATTTTATTCAAGAAAAACTGTTAAAAACTTCAGGTAATATATCACTTCCGGTTAGCCTGTTTTAACCAAAATCTGCTATCTTATTCTAATTGATATAAAAGTCTTATATACCAAATTTGAAACGTTTTGGATTATATTTTAATATAGTTTTTCATTAAAATCTATTATAGGCTTCAAATAAAGTACCATTTCTGGAAATTTTGTAATGACCAAAAAGGGAGGTGCACAACTAGATGTTATAGAAATCCTAAATACAAAATTTCAACTTTCTACGGCTTACCGTTTTTGAGTTATGCGAGATACGTACGTAGACGTCACGACGAATTAGTCAGAATAGATTCAGGGATGGTCAAAATGGATATTTCCGTTGAAATCTCAAAACCGAAATTTTTTGCGAATACAATACTTCCTTTACTTCGTACAAGGAAGTAAAAATGAACAACAAATTTATACTCAATCGATGCGCTTTTCATTCTCAATATTTTCTTCATGACACTTTTTTGTTTAAAATTAATAGGTAAAGAGATATTACCAAATCAATATTTTAACATTGCATTTCCTATATGTTCGGAAAAAATGTAGACACCCGGTATAACAAAATTTCATGTCAAACTCATTAAATTTACAGATAACAATTTATTTGCCTTAAACACGCAATATTTCAATTTTTCTTCACTTGTAAACAAATATGTCCGACATAATTGTTTAATTCTGTGGAGTGTTTATCAACAAAAAACTATCTAGTCCACAAGTGTGTTTCTGGGGATTTTCCCACGTGTACAAAGTGTAAATATTATGAAGTTTTATATAATTTATAATTTATGCCTGGTTTCTGTTCTATTATAAATTTGGTAGCTGATGTATTAAAAGCAAATAACCTAAAAATTTACTTTTAGCTGCTGATGATTTGTGGTGCTCTTATTGCAGCTAAACGCAGAGGTAATCTGTTCAAGATGCATGAGGATATTTTTAGAGATCTAAAAGTTTTAACCTCGCTTTTAGCTCATTCTAGTTAAGTCAAACACCTCAATTAACAGCCAAAATAATTTCTTCTACAAAAAATACGTATATATCTCATTACTTACCGCCATGTAATTTTTATTTACGTAGCACTTTAAGTGCCACCATCAAAATTAAAACAAAGAAAAGTATTTATTTACATAAAGTTGAACTGCTCTAACAATTTTGAGATTTATGGGTCGATTCTGTTCACATCTGTAAATCTTATAGATCTGTAAATTTGTAAATAATGAACAAAATCGTAACGAAACCTGCACTCTTATGTATAATTTTATATTAATCAACAAAAATAGATGCGTTTTTGTCAGGTTTTTACAGCTTTACAGATCTGTAAGACTTACAGATGTGAACAGAATCGACCCATTAATTTAAGGTATTAAAATTGTTTCATAGCATGCTATGTTTAATTTTGTATGGAATTTTGTTAATACATATTTTGAAAATAAATGGTCGGCGCCATTTTAAAACGGATGAAGAAAAACTATGATATTTTGGTATCGGTGTGAAGCTAATTTTATTTACATTCTGGAAAAAAATATAAAAAACTGATGTGGCCAACACCAAACCTCCCGCTATTTAATTTTTATTAATTTAAATATATATACTTACATATTTAATTATTGCAGAAACTGTATTAAGGACAATTCCATATAACTAGGGTTCTATTTACTATTTTCTTTTTAAAACGTTACTGTCATTGATTTGAAATGATTAGTTCTTTGACAGTGACATTTATCTGTCAGTTACATACATTTAAGATATAAACAAGGAGATTTGCTTGTTTAAAGCGTAGGCTCCGTGATTAAATTTATAGATAATTTTATAAATTTATCTGTAAAATATATAGAAAAAGTATTAATGCAAAAAAGAAAAACTATTTTGAGCTTCTAATAAAGTGCCATTTCTGGTTATCCGATTTACACCAAAATCTAATGGGCTCTTTCCAGTACAGAAAAGGTTCGAAATACAAGGTTTCAAAATTTTCTGAATGATAATATTTGAGTTAGAGTAAAGGATCCACACACACACACATCCACACATACATCATCGTGAAAATGTTAAAATTGGATTCTAGGGACCTTAAAACGTGGTCATTTAGCAAATAAGTTTGCTTATTAATATGTTTGTATCTCTCAAAATAAACGAAATATTCTTGGTGCCGGACTTACGCCAATCACCCTGTATAGTAATATACTCGTAAGACAATCTACAACAGTCTGCAACCGACCGGCAGTTTAAGATTGGAACACGTAGTGAAATAAATGGAAATAGTGAAATAAATGAACAGTTTGGTGAAATAAATATAGCATAAATAAATAGGACATTGTGTTAATTGTTTAAATAAATACATAATCTTAGTGTTAAGTATTTAATATGTATTCTTAGTATTTATTATTTGTTTAATTATAGTGATCGTTATTTTTATTATCTCATTTCTTACTTATTTATCGTTTAATAAACTTCATTTTTTACCTTCCGTTACCCTTGCCAAGGGAGGTAGTATAGGGATCGTGCTAAAAATCGCACATCAAGATTTTCGTAAATGAGCACGTTTTAAGGTCCCTAGAATCCAATTTTAACATTTTCACGACGATTTCTGTGTGTATGAGTGGATCTTCCACTCTAACTCAAATACTATCATTCAGAAAATTTTGAAACCTTGTATTTCAAACTTTTTCTGTAATGGAAAGAGCCCATTAAATTTTGGTGAAAATCGGATAACCGGAAATGGCACTTTACTAGAAGCTCAAAATAGTTTTTCTTCGAAAAATACCTTTAAATGTTATTTTCTCGAGATTAATGTTATTATAAAAATTAAAGATTAATAAATTTTCTATAGATTTGCATTAATACTTTTTCTATATATTTTATGGGTAAATTTATAAAATTATAATTTAAATCCCAGAGCCTACGCTTTAAATAAACAAAACGCAGTTATTCAAGTGTATTTAACTGACAGATGAAGATCACTACCAAATAACTAATCATTTCAAAATAATATTAGTAACGTTTTACAATTAAAAAGTAAATAGAACAATAAAAAAGGAATTCAATACAGTTTTCAGCATAAGTAAATATGTAGGTAGGTTTAGATTAATAAAAGTTAACGATTCACAAAAATGTTTAAGCTATTTCTCATTTTTAGATTAGTGAATTCTATATTCTATACCGGTATTTAAAATTTAATCTTCATTTTATTATAGCTCCGGTGGATCAATGGTTAGAGCAACGCCTCATGTTATGAGTGCCCTCGGGACTCTGGGTTCGAATCCCACTAAGGCATGGATGTGTGTGAATGTGAACCCACTCTGTAATTGGGATTTAATCCTGTTGAACGGTTTAAAAAAAGGTAGTTACTATATTTTAAGAAATAAACTGTCAAAATTAGAGTAAAATTCGCTAATCCAAAAACAAGGATTAACTTAATTTTTTTGTGACTCGGGCTGTAAATGGTGGGAGGTATTGTGTTGGCCACACAGGATTTTTAATAATATCTTTTAATATCGATTTCGTATTTTGGAAACATGAAGAAAATGAAAATGAATAGTCCATTAAATATATTAAACGTCCTTGATTATACACATAACTTATTTACCAGTTATCAAACTAATGTTGTCCATTTTTATTTCAGCTAATCGATGACCTGACAGCTGTCAGTTTCCCTACACATAATTTACATAAAAAAAACTTCTAGACAAATGGCAGATGTAACAGCAGTACGTGTGTAAAATAGATTATAAAATTCATATATTCATTGGTCGGCTTTTTTCATAGGATAGAAAAGAAATTCATGTTCGCTAGTTCCAAATTCCCACAATGGTATTGAGGTTCCAATCCTAGAACGGATGTTGTATAAATGACAATGTGTATAATTTTACGTCTGACTGATTCGTAATTGATTATTATCTGTAGTTTTATTGTAAAAGTTAGCTGTTAACAAATAGAAAATTAAAAAATAATTGTCAAAATATAGTGCTATATAGTTTGTTTCAAGCTGGAGTAATAAACCAGTCCGTCAAATATATGCCAGTGGCGCGTCAATAATTATTGTTTAGCTAAGTTAGTCGAGAAGACTGAATTCGATAGAGATTGACCTTTTCAGTTCAAAATAAATTTTTCGAGATCAGCTGAAGTTACTTTACAATCTTACATTAATATAAATATAATTTTTTTAACATTACTAGAATAATATTCAGGGTGCCCATTTTATATGTTCCCGCCTGAAATTTTAAGAATAGGCAAAACGGAATACATTTCGTAAGCCACTTGGTGAATATTAGTACTTTTAGTGCCGCTATTTTCACTTGCGAATAAAGGTTTACATAAATTTATCCTTCAGATAATAGTATATTGTGTTATTAGGAGTAAAAGTGATACTTTGTGTGGCGAGCATGGAAGTTTGCACGACGAGCGAAGCGAGTCGGACAATTGCATGCGAGGCACACAAAGACACTTTTACTCCGAATGACACATTATATTTTTTTTTCAAACGCACATATTTAAATAAAATAATTTAAAACTTGACGTTATTAAAAACATTTTCCGTGAAGTAGGTACGTTTGCGGATTTCAATTGCTCTGTTGCTATGGATACTTTCGTGTGTTCAGTTTTTGTTATAAACATTCAAGTGAAAATTTTCACACTTTTACGTTCTGACGTTTGAAAAGAATTATATAATTTTATATCCTCTTTGTGTGAAATTGAAAATGTTGCAATTTGAAAAATTAAAATGTACACCTCCTGAAGTTGTGGAATTAGAGAAGGCTGCTATTGATAAATTGTTTGTCTAGCAAGTTCTATGAAGCGGTGTATAAGAGATTTCTTCATTGGTGTGATGAGAAAAACATTAAAAATTATTCTCGGCATACTTTTCGGAAATGGCGAATCAATGTAAAATGAAAAGCTCAACTATGTGGTCATAATATTCAATGATAAAATCAATGATAAACATTAAACATGGAATAAATATTGGCAATTATTTAAAACTTCATGCTTATGTTCTTATTTGATGTTTCAGATGAGAAATATTTGGCGATATTCCCATACTTTTCTTCTTTATTTAAGGAATGTAATTCATTCATTTTGTTAATCTTGTGCCTAAATTTTACATTTCTATCTATATTTCAATTCATCTTCCTACAATATAATCTTTTTGTATCACTTGAATTCGAAGTATTCTTACCTTTATTACCGTCCCTGTTATTGTAATCTGTATGTCTACTGTACTTTAATTATATTATTTGTTATTTCGTTAAAAGTATGTAAACTGTCTATATTTCATTTTATAGGTTATCAATTTCAATCTTATAAGTCAGTAACTTTATTCTCAGGTTATCTAGTGAGTTATACTGACATTTAGGGCGATAATACAGATTTCTATTGTACAAGTTACTTCTTATTGGCTGATTCTATATAGTTTCTATGGATATTTATTTATTTTATTTCTACTTTGTGAATCAAATCACAAAAATGCCATTTTTATGACGTTTGAAAAAAAATATTTTTGTTGTCATTTCACTTTCAAATAAATTTATTCGAAAGAATAACATGAGTTATTCGCGGAATAAATTATTCGGTAGTTGGGTAGCGAATAAACGTTTATTCGTAAGTTCATTACATTTCCACATAGTGCAGATTTATTAAACAAAATGGATATATTAATTTTTTTTATGATTATGAAGATATTTTGAACTATGAATTAATAAATAACGTGAGAAATCGATCACACACCATCAGAGAGCGACATAACCATTTAGATGAAGAAATTTTTTGACAGATTTCGATTATGAAAACAATTTATTTCATATTGGGGATCGTATTTTTTGATCTGAAACAGTGAATAGGTAAATCATTATAAAGATCCTGTCATTTGACGCTGGCAAAATATTTTCAAATTTTGTTGAATACAGTGACAAACATTTACTTCGCACTGAAAGAAATATACAAAAAGTACAAGAACAATTTTACAATATACATATCTCATTTACCACGTATGATTTCTGCATTAGACAGTACACTTATTAAATTACAGTCTGCCTGAGCTAAAAATGCAGAAGAATATAGATGACATTGAAGATGTTAAACATAATTTTGACAACTTCGGATTCAAAAGAAGTTAACATATTTCATCCTTGTCTGCTTAACGTGGCTACGCCAAACTCCATCCTTTTCTATTGACACAAATTCACTCTGCAAAGTTATCAATTCATGAACGTTAAAGTTATTCGACAGATAGCTATTTGTTCCTGTAAAATGTGTGAAAACAAGCAATTACATAATTATTTATTCCTCGATTTATTCATTTAATAATCGTTTATAATGTTATGCAAATTAAAATAACACTTTCTATGATCATAATTCAATGTTACTTCAATCATAATCAAATAACATAATTTAATCGTAATTCTTTGTTATTCTATTTTTTGCTTTAATAAGTACCTATCTACAGTCTTATTTTCTCTGTTTTCCTGCTAATTATTTCTTTTTTCCTTTATTTCAGGTGAGTCAAACAATCCATTATTTCATGATTCAACCATGATTGGTAAGATGAAATTTATATATTTATAAAAGAACAATGAATGTTATTTTTTCCCGTAAAATTAGATCAGTTTGAGAAAAATAGTAATAGTTGTGACGTAGATGTATAGATGCTTAAAATCTCAAATATTTCAAAAACTAACTTTTCGTCTCAATCATGATTTGTTCTTATCTACTTCAAATATAACTAACATTTTACTCAATTTTTTAACATGGTGGAAGATCCTATTGGCGACTTTTTAGAAATTACATGTCACATACGAATTTTGAATATAAATAAATGAAAACGAAATAAAAATTTCTATATATTTTGTATTTTTATACCTATAATAATGTAAAGTTATTAGCATAAAATGATCGCCATGTTGTGACGTCAGCGTCATTACAGTCGTCCAGTTACCCTGTGAAAATGTCACTATGCAATGGACCATGCATATTTTGCTCATATATTCGCGATTGGATTTCCACATGCTCTAACATACACATATTTAATATATCCGAGTAATTTTTTATTAAAATCAAAAGAAAATTTACTTATATAAATTTATATTATAATTTATGTTTTAATTATTGTAATCTCAATACTTGTCATTGTTGCAATCATTTAGTAAATAGGTATGTAAATGTTGGTTTACTTTTATTATGAACTACGCTTTGATTATTGTAATCAATACTGTTATTCTTGTATTTCATTATAAATAGAAAATAGTTTAAATACTATTTTAATTATAATAATGGCACTTGGTGAGTATAGTAACTTTCAATATTATATTAAAGAAAGTCTTAAAGTCACAATTAAAGCGAATGATTAACCTGATTTTGAAAATGAACAAAACTTATTAATTTTACTTACCTGATTTATGTATAATATGTACTTTGGAATTTTTTCCTAAATTAATTTAACACCTATTCATGTAAGTAAATCAAACAAATATATATTTTGAAATGGTATAATAACTATCTGGCTTACTTTATTATCATTAGCTCTAAAGTTTTTTGATCACAGTATGTAATGGATACGTATTTTTATTTTTGCAACATTTATGGATCTTTTCAATTTAAAGAGATAGAAGATATGCGCAATGGGGATCTGCGCATAGAAAGAACAACTGACATCTATGGCGTTTGTTTCTAAAAAAATGAGACGTAAAATGTGAGAATATCTCAGATAACTTTAAAAAATCTTACTGAAATAAGTTACAAAAGCTTTTGTTGAAGTTAAAATGTGTAACGATGCAAATTTTCACTGAGAATTTTAATGACTGAAATATTTTTGACGTTTCATTTGACAGCCCAAATGGCAGTTGTTCGCGTCATTTTGTGTCGGTTCTCTCTACTTATGACAGAGTGACGCTAACGTCACAACTTTTGCGCCGAATCTTTAATAATTATTTTAAGCCTTATTAAGCATAATTTCAAGAAAACAAAAAATACGGAATTTCTATTTTTAAAATCTTTGTAACATATAAAAAATACAATACTGACAATATAGGTATTCTTTTCATTAATTATAAATCTGTGAGAATATGTCACATGAACAAAAGTTCAAGAACAACCCGGGTCATGTTACGTACGTGCGCCACATTGAGAAAACTACAGGTGTACCACATTATTAAAAAGAAAAGTTCTAGAATATAATCCATTCTTTATATTCCAGTTAATTGTCTAGTTAATATTTCATCATTTCTGTGGGAAGTGAAGAACTGATCTATATGACGTCATGTCGGTGGATGTCTTTTATTTTTTAATTCCACAGCTGATGTGGATGTTTTTTTTTTGTAATACAAGAAATTTACTGCAAAAGTTAGTGTAATTGAATTAGTACGTCACAGATACGTTTTTCATTTATTTTATGTTATGTAGTTTCAAAGCTCACTTAGATAATTATTTTTAAAGAAAAGGTCATTTTATAATGACCACGTATTTCCTACTTTTCTTTTTTGTGGTGTAAAGTTTACGTGAATTGATTTTTATTACAAAATTGATTTTAAATTTAGTTCATTCACGTCATTAAATATTTTTATTTTCTATCTACTATACAATTTGTTTTTATTGGATAATACATACAACGTTACAAAAATTTGCTCCGCTATTTACAGCCCGAGTCTCAAAAAATATTAAGCTAATCCTTATTTTTGGATTAGCGAATTTTACTCTAATTTTGGCAGTTTATTTCTTAAACTATAGTCTAATCTAAACCAAGTAACTACCATATTTGATAATAACATGAAGATTAAATTTTAAATACCGGGATAGAATAAAATTCAGTAATCCAAAAATAAAAATGATTAGCTTAATTTTTTTTTGTGAATTGATAATTTTTATTAATCTAAATACATAGCTACATATTTACTTATGCTGGAAACCGTATTGAATTCCTTTCCTATTGTTCTATTTACTATTTTTTTTTAAACGTTACTATTATTCATTTGAAATGATTAGTTCTTTGACAGTGACATTTATCTGTCAGTTACATACATTTGAATAATTGCGTAACCAAGGAGTTTCGTTTGTTTAAAGCGTAGGCTCCGGGATTTAAATTATAGATAATTTTATAAATTTATCCATAAAATATGTAGAAAAATATTAATGCAAATCTGTAGAAAATTTAATCTTAATTTTTTATAAAAAAATTAATTTCGAAAAAATAACATTTAAAGGTATTTTTATATTTTGCGTTCATAATGGTCATTACGAAACGCAATTGCGTATCGTAATGACCTTCATTTCGATACGCAATTTTTTGTTTTAGACGGTTGGTACTAGATGACGTTTCTTTAACCCATTTTTACCTAATTTATATTTAGTTAATTGACAATTCATTTTAATAATATAATGTCGAAATTATTATTATTATTTTTATTTAGGGAAGATTATTTACATGAAAATGTACAAATGGTTACAAATATAATCACAACTTGAGTAAGTAAATGTTATTGTAGAAGGCGCAAAATATAAAAAATAGTATAAAGAACTCATTTTATAAGACTTTCTTTCGCACTTGTCAATTAGATAACTCGTTTTCTAAATTTTGACGCGTGCGAAAAATACATGTCTTAT
This sequence comes from Harpalus rubripes, assembly GCA_963082715.1. Lineage (NCBI taxonomy): Eukaryota > Metazoa > Arthropoda > Insecta > Coleoptera > Carabidae > Harpalus > Harpalus rubripes. The sequence goes on from OY720455.1 coordinate 60,277,290, forward strand.
AAAACACGTTCTTTAAGATACTATTTTCGAAGAAAAACTACCTTGAGCTTCAAGTACAGTGCCATTTCCGGTTATTCTATTTACACCAAAATCTAATGGGCTCTTTGCAAATTAGAAAAAGTTCGAAATACAAGGTTTCAAAATTTTCTGAATGATAGTATTTGAGTTAGAGCGGAGGATCCGCACATACACACATACATCATCGTGAAAATATTAAAATTGGATTCTAGGGACCTTAAAACGTGGTCATTTTACCAAAATCTCGATATGCGATTTTTAGCACGATTTTATACCTCCCTTACCAATGGTAGCGGGTAGTAAAAAAGATTATTCGCGTTGTAACATGGGACGCCCGCCGTCGCCGCCACTGTAAGCGAGTGTCTATTTATAGCGGTGACGTAATCGCGCTAGTAGCCGGCCGATGTAAACAGACTGTTCGCGACGTGTTTAATTACTTCCGGTCGTCTGAATCTTTTGTGTTCATTGTTATTACGTGTTCGAATATTCTAGACTATTCTAGAAAATAATGGCAGCTGTATATAAGGGACGTAGCTATGCTCGAGAGTTAGATCAGTGAGTCCCTGATCACACATCAGTTGTGTGATCGGGGGTTGACTTACCGTTAGTTAGTTACATGGAGAGACATAGAGATGTTCATATACAGTGTTAGTGAGTTTGAGAAGCACAGCAGTATCGTGGTGAGCGTATGCAGTTGGTGTCGAGTAGGTAGTCGGGAAGTTACTGGTATATTGGGATAGCTGTGGATGTAAATACTCGGTAGTGTTGACGAGTATTGGGAAGCTATAATGTGCAAGAACAGTAACGGCGAGTCGGAAAGTTACTGGTATACCGAGATGGCTGTTAAAGAGAATACTCGGTAGTGTTGAAGAGTATTGGGAAGCTAGGTATATGGAGACAATAACGGCAAGTGGAAGCTAATACTCGGCATTGGTGTTGAAGAATTGTGACATACGGAAAGTCGGTGATACGGAGGCTGTGGAAGAGAGAGAGTTACATAAATAAACAGATAGTGAGATGAAAGGTGTGACTTCTGTCCGAGCAGTTGAATATACATACGCTGTTGGGTCAGTTGAGTATATAGACACTGTGGAGGTCGGTAGGCGGACAGTTGAACATGCTATAAGTATATAGTGATATAAATATCGCGTAAGCAATCTACAAGAATCTGCAACAGACCGGCAGTCTAAGATTGGAACGCGTAGTGAAATAAATAATATCGTGGAAATAAATAGTAGTGTTAATTGGTTAAATAAATAGTGTTAGTGTTATCTATTTAATTATAGTTTTAGTCTTAATTAGTTTTTTATAAGTGTTTAATATTAGTAATAGTAACTTTCATTATAGTTTAATAAACACTTAATTTTAATTAGTAATAATTACAGCGTCATATTTTTCTATGATGACGACGCAAGCTAATGTGCGCCAAGGGGAAAAACGTGAATTCTTAATAGATCCCTAAATATAAAACCGTATAAAACATCCAAAAATCAAAAATAACCGACAATTGGACTAATAATGAAATGAATGAATTTAACATCAACATGCATATATCCGGTACACGTGTTTATTGATAATGCATATTTATCTTTTTAACACTTAGTTGTATGCAAATGAAAGATGATAAACATAAATTTGTGTGGGCAGTAACCACGTTTGTTTTACTACGTAATTTCTTGGTTACGATAAGACGAATATTACGAATTCTATCATTTAAACTTTTTAGAAATTTGCGTTGAATTACTGTTTCAATGTTTGCTAGGATCTAAATTATGTAACCACAGTTCCTTTCAATAAGTAAATGTTTAAAATGACCTCGCTTATTCTTACAGTTCGAATGATGTATGGTGTATGTATTTATAAACAGAATTTATTAGAGTATAACTTAGCTTGAACATAAAATTATATTAATAAGAAAGTTGTTCTTTTTAAATTTCAGTATATTACTTGCTTCATTTAATTTTCTATTTACTTTATATGGTTTTGTGTATCTACTTAATTATTTTATTCAATTTTGCTTTATAAAGTCATGTTTATTTCCTTGGATACGGACCATTAAAATTGTTGTTTTATAAACATTTTTTTCTATTTTGGTTCTTTAATATGTACTATATGAAACCCATTTGGATGTCATAAAGTACTTCTTTATGACATCCAAATGAGTTTCATAAAGTACACATTAAGCAACCGAAATTGAAATTCCTGGACATGAAATAACGTACATTTTTTGAAAAAATGACCAAAATAGAAAAAAATAGTATAAACACACGTTTCATAGGACATTTCAGCGCACTTGTCCCCCTAGAAAGAATGACGCGTGCGCTAAAATCATGTCTTATGATACTTGTATCTTAATGTACTATTATTTCGCTAGTGTTTTAAAGAATTTTATTTCACTAGCGGTTTTAAAATGTTAAATGTCAACCAAAATAGAGTACTATACCATAGTCAAATATTAACTATCTTAAATAAGAAAAAGAAAATATACATAAATTAATGAGTATTTGTGAAAAAAATTTGTTTCAATATTGATTAGGTCGCAAACTACCAGCGATTAAAGTTGATTACTACTTAGGTATGACGCGTTAGGTCCTAAGAATATGATTGGTCGCCTGATTTTAAAAACTAGATTCGCGCGTCTACTGCGATCATCTTTGAAAGATTATGAACCGTCATGTTGTATAACCTAACAAAAAGATTTACAATTTTATGTTTCATGAATTTGTTTAATTATAATATCTAGTAATATTAACAATAATAATGTATTTATCATGAAATCAATTTGTAATATGTATTAATTAAATTAATAATATTAACTAATCAAAACAAACAAACAAACAAACACTAGCGCCATCCGCCGTCATATTTGTGTCATAATATTGTCAAACTGTTTCAATGTTCTATAATTTATTAAGAAAAAAATGCTTATTATTTATGTTATTTATGTTTAATGATAATTTCTTCGTGAATATAACGTATAAGTTTTTTTATAAAAATATTTCAGCTATGCAAACATGAAAAAATCTGTTCTCTCTAGAACTAACAGTTTGTCGACCACTGGAAGTACCAGCTACGTCACGCAAGAAATTCTTAACTTTAAAAATTCATATCTCGCTTATTACGTAAAATTTTTAAGTCGCGTTTGCACTAAAATTCATATTTCAACCTGTTCTTACAGAAAATGATATGGACACTTTTTTTGTTTTAAAAACCACTCAACAGGATTAAATCCCAATTACAGAGAGGATTACATATACAAACATCCATGCTGTGGGATTCGAACCCAGAACCCCAAGCGTGGTGACACAGTTCATATCTCAAATGTACGTAACTGACAGATAAATGTCACTGTCACAGAACTAATCATTTCAAATTAATAATAGTAACGTTTAAAAAAAATAGTAAATAGAACCATAGGTATATGGAATGGATCTTAATACAGTTTCCGCAATAACTAAATATGTATATACGTATATTTAAATTAATAAAAATTAAACAGCGGGAGGTTTGGTGTTGGCCACATCAGATTTTTTTCTTTGCCTACAATATGAATAATAAACCATTTCAATTTACCCAATTCTCATACCCTACATACTTGCACTTTAGAAACCATATAAATTTTCATTTGTCTAATTACATCTACTTCAATAATTACCATAATTTCTTCATCTTTTAAAACAATCAAGAATACAATGTAATTTAGTCCACAAACCGTGCTTCATTAAATTTGATTTTCTCTTTCACAATGTTGATGATAAACTAGTAACTAGGTAATTTTGCTTGTACGATATATTCCCACACTATCGACCTTTCCCGAAGGTCCCCGAGTTTATAATTCATTAGTTCGCGTAAAAAGCACAGCCCCGTTCGTCGATTGTTTACAGGGGAACAACGCTGTTAATTGGATCGAAGGGGGCAGCGAGATGAGCTGATGCGCGATGCGTTTTTGTTTTATTTCTCCACTAGGGCAGGAACAAATGAAGCATGCGTCTCGATTGTTTCCTGATAGAGAAAAACAAGTGAGTACCAGACAAACGAGGTCGACGTTGAAACTTGAAACAGTCGCTAATCGCGAAACATTTGCGGGATTGCGAGTCGAGTTTACTGTTAGTTGACGTAACTGAAGCATGTGGAGTAAGAATGGCGACTTTTGCCGGATCTTGAGGTTTACATTTGTTGGATTACTGACTTCAAAATAGCTGGTTTAGTTGCGACACACATTTTTATACTTTTAATGCCACTCCTTGTATGACATTTTGTTTCGACCCACAGAAAAGCGTGTAGCGACAGCAGAATTTTTGATATCTAATTTAGTGGCGGTGTTACCTATCAAAAAATCAAATTTGTAATGTAATAAATCAAACTGCTAAATAATAACTTCTTAAAAGTTCAAAATTAAAATAAGTCAAACCATTAAGCTGCGTTCAGAGCTACCGAATTATAAATTACAATTGCACTTACAATTAATACAAGCACTTTGACTTATGGCAAACAACGCTAGCGTTCACAGCGACAAAATTAAGACGTGAAGTGTAAGTCATAAGTGGTAAGTATACAAACCCCAAACTTTTCATTTACAATTAGTGCGACAGATATACCATCTTGTCTCTTTCTGTCAGAAACGTCAAACGGCAGAGCGCATATAATCTGTTTTAAATGTGGTATATGATGCAGGATATTGTAATAAATAAGAATATAGACTACGTTTATCTCGATAATTCAAGCGGCTTCAAGTATGTATAATATGACTTGAAAAATCCTATTGGTTTATCTCAGCGGATTGAAAATAAGAATGAGTTATTTTCAATCTTTAAATTCGTATCGACTCGATTATGCAGACAGACAGGGAGAGGTATATGATCTAATTTCATCCTGGATATATAACCCCAAAATGTAAAAATTGTCATATTGCTATTTGTCTTCTCTTTCAAAAACATTTATTTCTTCATCACTCTAAATATTTCGCTTTTCGACAATTTTACTAAGTTTATGTCGCGACTTTTATAAAATGAGGTAAAATGCAAACAACCAACAAATGATATGAATTTAGTAACACTGCAACATATTGCGGATGTGCGCATGCGTAGTTACATTATTTGAAACTTCACTGTTTATTTCGACAGAAGTCAAGCCGCTCCGTAAGCTCAAGCCTGTTATTTTAAAGGCTTGAAAATGTGACTTGACAAGCGGCTTGAAATATTAATCTCGATCGTTTATTTCGAATATTGAAAAGGGATTTACTAAATTCAAGCGGCTGCAAACGTCGAGATAAACGTAGTCATAGAAAGGCGAAGAATCACATGTACATACTTGTCACTTTTTACAGAATGTCTATCATTTCTAACCTTATTTTTATCACAATAGAAAATATTTGATCTGAAATATTTTTATCCGTCAATTATAGTGTTCAAGTATGGTATTCAAACAACAAATACTACTCTATTTACAATTGTTTAATAAATATCATTTAATTTTTTTATTTATATAGATCGCTTCATCGGTTTTTCAATAGATGTCACTTTCACTTAGTGCTAATTCTAAATGCCATTTCAGATTTAAAACCGGTAGTTTTAAGACGCTCTAACCGATTACTATTTGTAATTTATCTGAACGCGGCTTTAGTCTAGTCAAAGTGACATTGATGTAGTCAAAATGACAAGCGCACACAAATCAGCTAATTCCAAGTACTTCAAGGTCGCTCGAGTCACGTGTCTGCTCGCGCTTTATACTTGTATGAAACAGTTATTAAAACAGGCTGCAGTTACTAGTCAGAATCATCATAAATCGATTTAGACCACAAGTAGTAATTAATTTCGAATTTATAATTTGTAATTGTTGCCCTTCAACAGATGCGTGAAGTTACCTATACCCAAATGTCATAGAGCATTTAAATAAACATCATCCTTGTGGACTTCTCGTGGACTATTGAGGACCACTACTTACATATTTTGGGATTTCAATATAAAAAAATTATTTAACAATATGTCTGGGTAAATTTGGCTTCACGTACATTTACCCTGAGTAATATGAAAGAATGTTCCTGTCTGGAAATAACAGCAAATATTTTAGACTATTAAGTGCCATCAATTTCAAATTTTGGGCTTTCATCTGAAATAAATTATTTTTTTAAGAAATGGGTAAATTCAACTTTACGTGTATTTACCCGAAAGGCCTGACAATTTCCTTAATTCTTTGTAAATATAGAATAAGATACGGGCTACTAAGTGCTGCCACTTTCAAATTTTGGGCTTTTATCTGAAATATTTTTTTTAGGGAATGGATAAATTCAACTTTACGTGTATTTAGCCGAAGGATTCCACAATTTCCTTAATTATTTATACATGTAGAATATGATACGGGCTACGAAGTGCTACCACTTTCAAATTTTGGGCTTTCATCTGATATAAATTATTTTTTTAAGAAATGGGTAAATTCAACTTTACATGTATTTACCCGAAGGGCCCCACAATTTCCTTAATTATTTATAAATATAGAATTCGATGAGGGCTACTAAGTGCTACCACTTTTAAATTTTCTACTATTACATAAATTAAGTTTTCTTTTGACATACAATGGGGTTCTATACTTTTTATATATATTTATTTTTTAAGAAACCACCTAAACCGAAAGCGATTTGTAGTTTTGAAAGTCTTTATTGTTCTAATAATGTGGGCGTATAGGCAAAACTATTGCAGGTGGCAGCACCCTCGGACTAACGGTCTAACTATTTTCTTATATATATTTGGCTGATTACAACAATCTTTCACGAAACATTGCGGCATTTCAAAAACTTCTGAATCTGAACACTATATGTCAGAAGCAAAACGGTAAACTTGTTCCAATCATAAAGATGTATTTACCCAATTCAAAATAATAGATCAGAAAAGTAAGGTCAGAATTTGCTTTTGGCGCGAGTTCATAATTTGAATTCTTATGGAAGCGTGATTTTAAGAATTCGATAGTTTACTTATTCAGTAAGAGATTGCAACAGTTTAAAACCTTTTAAAAGGTAGAGTAAGAAAATTATTAGAAATTAATATGCTACGTACAAGTTAAAATACCGTATGTCATTGATAGTTCCTCGCCCGCCCGCTGCTTATTGAGACATACGTTTATCATTGAAATACCCATGTAAAATAGTAAAAGAGATTCTTTGCTAATTTAACCAACTTTGTATCTCTTATAGTTCTCGAAATCGTAATGGTAGCCTGTGCCTGTATGTACTACAAAATTCAAAATCATAGCGGGACACGGAATGAGATTTACTAACAAGATTACTTTTTTCACAAACGGGATTTTACCATTAATAATATTTTACTTAATTCAGTTATTATAAACATTTTGCAATTTTGTATAATAATATGTAGATACTACATACTTAGGCTTGATTTACATTAGCGGTACAATGACGGTACAATAACAGTACGATACTTTTTGCTTCACTGTATTTTAATGGACCCATTTACATCTACAGTCTCAGTACGATGAAGGTACAATGACGGCACATTGGTATTCACTGATGTACATTAGCGATACGACCACACGAATACGGTGCAGTATAGTTTTGTTTCTATTGAAAAAAATATTGTATATCATAGTAACAGCGTAGTATTTGCATGCAAGGGGGAGTGGAAGGTTACGTTTGAAGAGTACGTGCACGTTACGTTGACGTAGGTGATTACATGACATCTGAAATGTTTTGACTTTTTGATAGGTATTTGTCTTTAGTTAAACCAAAATGTAGTCAAAATGAGCTAGAAATGAGAAATGATTATACATATTATTGAACAAAAGTTCTCTGCTCATGACAAAAACGTAAAATATACAATACAGATTTTTACAAAGGGTACATAAAAAATAGTATCGTTTTGTAAAATTTTCTGGATTTCCTTCGTTTTCTTCATCAATAGTAAGGGCGATCATAGCCAAGTTGACATATGTTTTATTTTCGTACTGTCATGGTAACGTCTAATGTAAATGCCTCGTATAATTGACATACCGTCATTGTACCGCTAATGTAAATCAAGCCTTAATGTTCTAAATGCGTAAAATTTTAATATTTTTTTTAATAGTTCCTGAAATATTACAATATATTTCCAAAAAATGCAATTTTTTGGCTTATTCCGCTTTGGGAGTTTTTTTTTTTATAGTTAAAGGAGAGCAAAAAAATTAAATCAAATAAGATATTTTTTTGATATATCCGGTCAGAAATGTGGTTGCGTGATTGTCAGGAGTCTCAGAGTTCTTGGTTTGGGAACAAAACCCTAGGGTGTTTTCTTTTGGCATAAAACAAAAAAAAAGGATATTGGCCAACAACCGGATTTACCTATACCATTTATAATTATGTTAAGAATAATGATTGGGACTTCAAATTTAATCCACATATTCTCTGATCATTCTAGTATACATTCAAATATTCAATTGAAAATGTATGGGTAAATCCAGGTTTACGTATATTACCCAAGTTGGCCAATATCCTTTTTATTTTGTTTTATGCCAAAAGTAAACATTTTAGGATTTTATAAATTATTAATTACAAATTTTGGATTATTTTTCTAAATAATAGACCAGAAAATTGTAATGGTCAAATTTAAATGCAGGTCATGACGCTGAGAACATAATTTCAATCCCGGTGTTACAGACAAATATACCCAGAAGCACAGGCTTACGGGCAAACTCGTGCTGATTTTTTTTTTTGTGTAGTTGTTGCAACTGTTGTAGATGTCCTCAGTGCATAGAGTGTTGATAGTGGACTAAACAATTATTGTGTATTGACAATGTTTACCTGGCTCACTCGAATTGTACACTTTTACTTTCACTTGGCTCGGGCGGGCACCCTGGGGTTTTGTTCCCAAACCAAGAACTCTGAGACATTTTGACTACATTTTGGTTTAACTAAAGACAAATACCTATCAAAAAGTCAAAAACATGTCAGATGCCATGTAATCACCTACGTCAACGTAATGTGCACGTACTCTTCAAACGCAACCTTCCACTCCCCCTTGCATGCAAACACTACGCTGTTACTATGATATACAATATTTTTTTCAATAGAAACAAAAGTATACTGCACCGTGATCGTGTGGTCGTATCACTAATGTAAATCAGTGAATATCAATGTGCCGTCATTGTACCTTCATCGTACTGAGACTGTAGATGTAAATGGGTCCATTAAAATACAGTGAAGCAAGAAGTATTGTACTGTTATTGTACCGTCATTGTACCGCTAATGTAAATCAAGCCTAAGTATGTAGTATATCTCCGTTTTATACAAAATTGCAAAATGTTTATAACTGAATTAAGTAAAATATTATTAATGGTAAAATTCCGTTTGTGAAAAAAGTAATTTTGTTAGTAAATCTCATTTCGTGTCCCGCTTTGATTTTGAATTTTGTAGTACATACAGGTACAGGCTACCATTACGATCTCGAGAACTATAAGAGATACAAAGTTGGATAAATTAGCAAAGAATCTCTATTACTATTTTACATGGGTGTTTCAATGATAAACGTATGTTTCAATAAGCAGCATAGCTTGTATTGCACTTGTCCAATTTACGGGCGGGCGAGGAACTATCAATGACATACGGTATTTTAACTTGTACGTAGCATATTAATTTCTAATAATGTTCTTACTCTACCTTTTAAAAGGTTTTAAACTGTTGCAATCTCTTACTGAATAAGTAAACTATCGAATTCTTAACAAAAGCTGCTTACTTTATTTTATAAAATATCTTCTTTTGTCCGTAAAATCACACTTCCATAAGAATTCAAATTATGAACTCGCGCCAAAAGCAAATTCTGACCTTACTTTTCTGATCTATTTTTTTTGAATTGGGTAAATACATTGAATTGGGTAAATACATCTTTTTGATTGGAACAAGTTTACCGTTTTGCTTCTGACATATAGTGTTCAGATTCAGAAGTTTTTGAAATGCCGCAATGTTTCGTGAAAGATTGTTGTAATCAGCGAAATATATATAAGAAAATAGTTAGACCGTTAGTCCGAGGGTGCTGCCAACCTGCAATAGTTTTGCCTATACGCCCACATTATTATAACAATAAAGACTTTCAAAACTACAAATCGCTTTCGGTTTAGGTGGTTTCTTAAAAAATAAATATATATAAAAAGTATAGAACCCCAATGTATGTCAAAAGAAAACTTAATTTATGTAATAGTAGAAAATTTAAAAGTGGTAGCACTTAGTAGCCCTCATCGAATTCTATATTTATAAATAATTAAGGAAATTGTGGGGCCCTTCGGGTAAATACATGTAAAGTTGAATTTACCCATTTCTTAAAAAAATAATTTATATCAGATGAGAGCACAAAATTTGAAACTGGTAGCACTTAATAGCCCGTATCGTATTTTATATTCATAAATAATTAAGGAAATTATAGGGCCCTTCGCGTAAATAAACGTAAAGTTGTATTTACCCATTTCTTAAAAATTATTTGTTTCAAAAGAAATCCCATAATTTGAAAGTGGTAGCACTTAGCAGTCCGTATCTTATTATAAATAATTAAGGAAATTGTCGGACCTTTCGGGTAAATACCCGTAATATTGTATTTACCAATTTCTTAAAAAGTAATTTATTTCAGATGAAAGCCCAAAATTTGAAAGTGGTAGCACTTCGTATCCCGTATCGTATTCTACATGTATAAATAATTAAGAAAATTGTGGAATCCTTCGGGTAAATACACGTAAAGTTGAATTTACCCATTTCTTAAAAAAATGATTTATATCAGATAAAAGCCCAAAATTTGAAAGTGGCAGCACTTAGTAGCCTGTATCTTATTCTATATTTACAAAGAATTAAGGAAATTGTCGGGCCTTTCGGGTAAATACACGTAAAGTTGAATTTACCCATTTCTTAGAAAAATAATTTATTTCAGATGAAAGCCCAAAATTTGAAATTGGTAGCACCTAATAGTCTAAAATATTTGCTGTTATTTCCAGACAGGAACATTCTTTTATATTACTCAGGGTAAATATACGTGAAGCCAAATTTACCCACACATATTTTTAAATAATTTTTTTATATTGAAATCCCAAAATATGTAAGTAGTGGTCCTCAATAGTCCACGAGAAGTCCACAAGGATGATGTTTATTTAAATGCTCTATGACACTTGGGTATACGTAACTTCACGCATCTCCCTTCAACTATGTTTTTTGATGAATGATTCGAATGAAGCAACTCAACAATTTAATTGTATAAGAAAAAGAAAACACAGTCAAAATGAAAACAAATTTGACAGCGCCGACAACAGATTCTGCACGTAGCAATGATTAAAATAAAATAAAACTGTACAACATTTGAGAAATTCACTTTTGAATGGCCTATATTTGGCAACATCGCCTCAGAGTTATTGAGTAAATTTTAGTCTATCTACGTGAGAAAGTAAATCATAAGTACAAACACAGTTTTGTAATAGACTGGCTGATATTTCTGTGTCACGATCTTTGATCCCAAAACTTGTTCAACAACTTTTTATCTTTGCAAAACCGTCAGTCAAGAATTGACTTTTTGTATGTTTTGCTCAATTTGGATTTATAAAAGTTAATTATATAAAGAAACTATTACTACTTAGAGTAGAATAGGTATATTTTTTACTTAAAGCCATTATGTATTCATAAGTAGTAAAATATGACGTCATATGACCAAAAAAAATGCAATGTCTTGAAAAAATTATGAATAATGCCGATATAAACAGATCAGAGAATGCTGTGCTCGATGTTTATTGTTAGAAGACGCAGCCTTGTCAGTATGTGTTCAATTGTTTGCGTTGCAAGGTCTTGTGATTGTTGATTGTTTGTGTAGAAATGTTACAGTTAAAACAAAACACTAATGCAAGAATGAAATGCCAATCAAGGACTTTTCAGGCCGTTCACTTTTGCATTTTTAACTTCAGTTTGTGTTTGCATGTTATTTCAATTTAACTCAATTAATCTACTTAGCTAAAGTGGATTATTTTGCTTAGCTTTGCCTTGCTTTGCTGTTAGCAACATACTAACAACTATATTATACGATTGAGATAAGTATTATAAGCAATTTATTATTCTGTAATTGACTTATAAGTTATTAGTTCTAGTTCTCCCTGAAACAATCAGGCCAAACTAAACCTTATATATCGAAAGGAGTTATTCCTAAATTAAGAGACTATTCGCGTTTAGACTACGATAATAGAATAGAATAAAATAATTCCTATTCATAAGAAAGATGATCGCTCGAATTTAAACAATTATAGACCAGTGTCGCTAACATCCATTTTCTCAAAAAAAATTGAATATGCATTTCTAAATAGATTAGAATCATTTCTGAATAATAATAATATAATTCATAAAGCTCAGTTTGGTTTTAGGCCTAATAAATCGACTTTGGATGCAATTCAAAGCTCGGCTAAAGTTATTACAAATTATTTGGATAAAAACGAACAACCAGTTTGTATTTTCTGTGATCTGTCCAAAGCATTTGACTGCGTTAGTCATCCTAAACTGCTCGATAAACTTTTTTGTTACGGAATTAGAGGTGTCCCTCTAGAATGGATAAAATCCTTTTTAGAAAATCGGAAACAATTTGTCTCTATTCGCAGTCTGGATAATAATATCATAAGTACTACAAATTCTACAACCATACTCAGTAATAGAGGAGTACCTCAAGGTTGTGTTATCTCACCTACGCTGTTTGTTTTATATATTAATGATTTACCAACGATTTTTGGGGATGAATGTTATATAACGTTGTACGCGGATGATACATCTTTAATAATTTCCGATAAAAGTGATGATATTCTGCAAGAAAAATGCGAAAAATGTTTAAATGCTTTATCGACATGGTTTTGTGATAATGATCTCTATTTCAACTTAAGTAAAACTCATTATTTACGATTTCATTTCTTTCAATGTAGAACAATTTTAGACTTGAATATTGCTATTGATGGGAAATAGAACTGATAATTGTAAATTTCTGGGTTATAAGTTTGATGATAATCTAAATGGAAAATACCATATCAATGAGCTTGTCTCAAAACTTAATTTGATATGTTACCAATTTTGGCATCTGAGCAGCGTTCTCACGAAACAACAGCTAATTGTTTTTTACCACGCACAAGTAGAATCTAGACTTAGATATGCAATATGTATATGGGGTGCTTCATCATCTTCATACAAGGTCTTCATCGTTCAGAAACGTATAATAAGGACAATCGCAGGTGTTGCCCGCAGAACCTCCTGTAGGATGCTCTTCTCTCAATTCCGCATTTTGACTCTTTGCTCTATTTATATTTTTGAAATTTGCATATTTATTTTTAACAACTTAAAGAGTTTTAAATATAATTCAGACATACACTTTGCAATACAAGACCAAAAAAACTCTTGCATATTCCAAGGAGTAAGCACAAATCGTTGGATGCAATAGATATCACTAAAGGTCTCCATATTTTTAATAAACTTCCTCAAAAAATTAGAACTGAAAGTAATAAAAATTCCTTCAAAAAAATTCTTTTAGAAAATACATTTTATTCTATAAATGAATTTCTTTCAAGCTGACTACACCGGTCGGATCAAAATTAATAGAGCTCTTTGATTTTATGTAAATATTTATGTATTTGTAAATCTGACGTATTCCATACATGTAGGTAACTTGTCTAAGGAATAAATAAAATTATTATTATTATTATTATTATTATTATTATTATTATTATTATTATTATTATTATTATTATTTAATTGTACAGTTCCTAAAGACAATACAAACTTGGTCAGGTTTTTACCTCCCGTCATACCGTAGGTAAGGGAGGTAATCTTATCGGTCCAAAAATTCGATGGTGAGTTTTCAGTGAATAAGCACGAATTAGGGTCCCCACAACACGTTTTTACTATTTTTACGATGATGTGTGTGTGTGTTCAACGTAGTCCTTTTTTAAGTCTATACACTTGGTCCATCGATGCTGCACTTCCATAATGCAAGTATTGTAAAACGTTTCGTCCTGGTAAGTCTCAAATTAGTGGATTGACGTTAAACTTCGTAGAAACATTAATGACACTTTATATAACCTCACAAAAAATAATTGTGTGTCTAGTGCTGCCCTCTGTATTAGGCTGTAAATTTTCCATATTTCCATCTACCCTCGTAATAGATTCAAAGACTCGTTTGAGATTCATAGACTCAGCAAGTGTACCCAGTGAGTAAAGTTAGTTTATTTTCTTGTTATTTGACTGGAAAAGTATTCTTTAAAACTACAATAATACATCATGTACACTTTTTCGTTTTGTATTGCTGTTTGGAACGGAATTGTTTTGTTAACAAAAACAAAACCGACAATCAATACAATGTTTGTACTGTACGCCTGACTGAGTCATAATCGTATCCCATGACCATAACTGTACTTCCTCTAAATTAGGGATATGTCTAGTTTTCCTCCAGACCTATCGATCTAGAGTATAAATTTGCATTTATTCCACATAAGTACTAAAGTCAGTTAATACCGGACTTGCTATAGCTGTTTCGTGTTACATAACTGTTCTTACAACATGCGAATTATATGCTAATATATGCCGTTATTATGAATTTTATTTCATCACCAGACTGTGAAAACTCTGGGAAACAATGATAAAGGTTTTATTTTTCTGAAATAAAATAAATATATAACACCACAGCTTATTACTCATTTCTTGATGGACCAATCTGCTTATATTGGTAGATTTCGGTATGACGAATGTCAATATTTCTATAGTTCACTTGCCTCATTTTCAATAGCCGTGTTCCTTCGGGCTGTGATTTGTAATCTAAATGATAAAAGTGATCATGATTAAGAAGAATAATGTTTTTACGTTTCCTATTCGTTATCCCCACTTTCTCATTTTGTGATCACTAGACAACCTTCCCCTTTCCCTTCAGAATCAGACTTTTTTGAGTGATTCACATGGATTCAGTTCAGAACAAATTGAAAATATACTATTACGAGCGTAGAAATTTACGAATGTGGGGTTTGTGGCATCAAGAAAAATAAGATTTTTCTATAAAAGCGTGTAATGAACCACATAAAGATTTGTTTGAAATAAACATACTTCATATTCCTTACCAAGAACATTATTTTTTACTTCAATATAATCCATTTTTAATTCTGACTATAATACTTGACAGTTGATTATTTATCAAATAAAATAGGATGGTGTGCATCAGTTTGCATATGATATTGACATTTGACAGATTATGTTGTTGTTTTCTTGATATAATTTTTAAATCATGTTTCAAAAGGATCACGATTAAATTAATCAGGATTCACAAAATCACAATCACAGCCCGAAGGAACATGGCTTATATATTTTAAGATACCTTGAGTAGTGATGGAACAAATTGTACCTAATTCCGGAATATCGGCTAAAAATTTGCCGAATCGTCGGTTACTTTCGTTAATTTCGGATCGGGTCTGTGTTTATCTACAAGGCCTTGTTGAAGCGATTTAAGCAAAACAAGGCGAATTTTTTGCATCGATTTGTAACTGTTGCTGAAATTTGGATCCATTATTACACTCCTGAGATATCGTAAAGGAACAGAATAGACGATTGCGAAGGGTAAACCTGTCCCAAAGAAAACGAAGACTGTTTTATCGGCCAAGAAAGTGATTGCGTCTGGAGGTAGCCATGTAAATTGATTATTTTGAAAAGAGTGAAACAATGGGCTACTTGCGTGCCATTTTTTTATTTAATATATTTGAAGAGACGATAAAAACTTGCTACCCATATTTTTTCATTTGACATAATTTTCATTAATTGGCCAGAAAAAAATTAATGACATTTTAATATTTAAATTATCGCTATGTATGACGTAGAATTATGCCGAACCAATGAATGGCCGTAAAGCAATAACATCGGTACGTCCAATAGCAACGGCATGTGCGGGTAATTTAAACATGACAGATCACCTGTTTGACGTTTAAATAGTTTGGAGGTTAATATTTTCGTCTGTCATTTTAATCTTGTACGAGTCAAAATCCTTGAAAATCCTGCTTAACAAATCGAAATACGTAATAAAAGTAACAAAAACCACGCAAATTGTAAATAATAAAGAAGAGAGACAGTGACAGAAAAATGAACTAATGTCAAAATCAGATTAAAACTCGCACTCGCTCGCCATCTACAGATTACATTCTTAAATATACATCCCTTTCTCCAGTTGAAAATAATGACGTCAAAGAAAATCTTCTTTCTTAATTTATTAAAAACAAATATTTTTTTTAAATAAAATTTATATTTTTACATACATTTTCAACTTTACTTTATGTATTTAGTGATAGATATCAGATTTTCAGTACCACGCAAGTAGCCTATTAAGGTATCAAGGGTAATATTGCCTATTTAATTTCCATGGTGCCTTCAACGTTTAATGTCCGACTATAATTTTTTCATATTCTATGGATTACGGAACAGAAAGTTTTAATAAAATTTGCATCTGCTTGTTTTTTAGGCTTTATCCCAGTATCAATATCAATTTTTTGACATTACCCTAGCAACAACTTATAACGCCCTTGGGTGTTATTTGTTATATAACAACCTGAAAGCAGAGTTATTGTATAATAATAATAATAATAATATACCAGTCGGAAATTATAGAATTTGAAGTATCGGTGGAAAACGTAAGAAGACTATGTTGGAAAATGAAACAGAATTTGACCGAAGTAATATTTGTACCTACCCTCATATTTCCTAAAATAAATAATTTTGATAATGTCAACTTGTACTCGTATACCATGTCCATTATACACGTAATACATTGTTAGTAAAAAAATTCATTTGAATAACAATTAAAAATTAAACATTGTTGCATTTATAGCTTTGAGTCATGACTTCCTATTCCCATCTCCTGCATCTATTAAATACTAGTTTTATCCGACTAGTAAAGCGTCATTCTTATTAATTAATACCTACATGTTGCATGTAGAAAATACAATAATAAAATTTTATCTCAAATACAGGTATGAATATCTAGAAATACAAATATTTATATTCCATATTTTTTGAAGTGCTTATGTAGATTGGTAAATCCGCCATTTTCCAAATTGTGTACATAGTCGTTTTCAAAATGACTAAGCAAACGATGAGTATTGGTCTTAATTAGATAGCTTGGATATTTCCCCAAATATTCATTTTACAATTCGCCTACTCATTTTGAAAACGACTAGACGTTTTATTTTCAAATAGACGGATTTTACCATCTGTCTACGACACATACACGGAAAACATAATAATAATGACAGATAAAAATCTATCTCTAGACCAACACCGTGTTCCTGGAACACCGGAAACTGCGTCTTGGCTTTGTGACTAATCGTCACATCCGGTAGCCACATATGAAACGGAACCCGCATTCATTTGTTTGATGCTTTGTGTTCTGCAGAGAGTAAGAAGATAACATTTTACTTTTATCTGAAAAAAGTAGATTTTCTGCGAATTTACTAGGTTGCTTTGCTTTCTAATTTTCAATATATTCAGCTTTCTTCTCATTACTCGAGTAAATGTTTCTATTCTTTTACAACATGTGCATTTTTTCATAAAATGAGAAGTTGTTACTGTTTTTCTAAGAACAAATACGTTACACGAAGGAAAGTCAAAAAGGAAAGTGATATTTTTGTTTTCCCTATTAGGTGGTTGGCAGTACTCTGAATGTACCATTGCCATTATTCATCAAAACTTCTTTTCTTTTCAGTATAATGTAAATCAGAAATTTTCATTCGAGTTTCGTTCGATTTTCGTACTAGATTCTAGTTCAGAAATATACTCTCTGTCTTATTTTTCATCCGAGTTTCTTACTAGATTCAAAGTACGCATGCGTATAATATAACAGTGTTGCCAACACTTAACAACGACTTGAAAGGTAAAAATAGTGTAATTGTTGATTATGTTTGTACATTTTTGTTTGTCATTTTCGGACACACAGAATCAAGGATATTAATATATACACTGGATTGCTAACTTGTATGTTGTGCACGTAGTCACCTGTGAGGCAAGCAACTGGAAGGCAGCCATTTGCAGAAAAGGCAAAATACGCGCCAAATTTAAAATTAAATATAGAAACAAATTATAAATGGGATGAAATACCAGATTTTTTAAATATTTATTGAGTATATTTTAAAAATTATAGTTATTATTTTATAATAATCCTTGGATAAATCACGAAAATATACACGAGAGGCAAAAATGCTAAAAACACGCGAATGTATACGAAATATGTTGACAGTTCCAAATTATTTCCTGAACAGAGATACGACATACTTTGCCTTATGAATTGATTCTATAATCCTTGTGACAAAAAGAAACTACTTCAATTACGTAGGTCGTCAAAAATCATACACTTTTTATTGCGCAATTTGAAGAATAGTATAGCTTGTATATTTCTTTCAATATAACAATAACTTACCGCGCAAAACTCGGCCCAAGTTTTGCAAGCGAGAGTTTGTGCGTTACGTTAGGTTATGTTGGGGTGTATTTAGAAAAATTGTTTGAATAATCGTCGGGATTTTAATGTTTACCTCCCGCTATCCTTGGTAAAGGAGGTATAGGGATCGTGCTAAAAATCGCATATCGAGATTTTGGTAAATGACCACGTTTTAAGGTCACTAGAATCCAATTTTAACATTTTCACGATGACGTCTGTGTGTATGTGTGTGTATGTATGTATGGATCCTCCACTCTAACTCAAATACTATCATTCAGAAAATTATGAAACTTTGTATTTCGAACTTTTTCTGTAATGGAAAGAGCCCATTAGATTTTGGTGAAAATCGGATAACCGGAAATGGCACTTACTAGAAGCTCAAAATAGTTTTTCTTCGAAAAATACCTTTAAATGTTATTTTTTTGAGATTAATGTTATTATAAAAATAAAAGATTACATTAAATTTACTATAAATTTGCATTAATACTTTTCCTATATATTTTATGGATAAATTTATAAAATTATCTACAATTTAAATCTCAGAGCCTACGCTTTAAACAAACAAAACGCAGTTATTCAAATGTACGTAACTTGACAGATAAGTATCACTATCAAAGAACTAATCATTTCAAAATAATATTAGTAACGTTTTAAAAATGAAAAAGTAAATAGAACAATATAAAAGGAATTCAATACAGTTTCCAGCATAAGTAAATATCGAGGTAAATATGTAGGTATTAAACTAATCCTCATTTTTGGATTAGTGAATTCTACTCTATCTCGATATTTAAAATTTAATCTTCATTTTATTATAGCTCCGGTGGCTCAATGATTAGAGCAACGCCTCATGTCATGAGTGCCCTCGGGGCTCTGGGTTCGAATCCAACAAACGCATGGATGTGTGTGAATGTGAACCCACTCTGTAATTGGGGTTTAATTCTTTTGAGGAGCTTAAAAAGGTAGTTACTTGGACTAGATTAGACTATATTTTAAGAAATAAACTGTTAGAGTAAAATTCGCTAATCCAGAAATAAGGATTAATTTAATCTTTTTTGTGACTCGGGGTGTATATGGCGGGAGCTATTGTGTTGACCACACTAGATTTTTTTAATCATTCCGCGTTCGATATTTTGCACACTTTCTTTAAATAAAAAACAAAACCATAAATTTTAATACTCTGAGTATCATTTCATTAAATTATTTATGAATACATGGCGTATTACAGTACTATATATTTCCTGTAAATATTGGTATGGTATATTTTATAACCAAAGCATACAACATGTTCAGAATATTTATTATCGAAACGTGCTACTAGAAATGTATTGTTCAAAAACCGATAACCATAGACACTGTATTCAAACAAAGTAAATTTAAACACAATCTATTTTTATTGCATACTAAAAACGGTATAGCATATTTTTGCATCATCATTAAGGATAATGAGAAAATAAGTATTAATGATGTGAAGAAAATTTTGTGCACAAGATAATTGACTTCGTTTTCAATTTGGAAGGCCCGATAATATTTTACATTTCATAAAATTTAATTGAAATACGAAACAAACACTTATAATATGATCAAAATTCTAAATAAATCCTCCTATCACTAACTTTACTTTTTACATTAATTTACAAAATTGCAAATTATTAGCAGCCCGATTCAAAAAAATTATATCCAGGTATTTAAAATTTAATCTTCATTATATTATCGAAAAATCTGGTGTGGCCAACACAATACCTCCCGCCATTTGCAGCACGAGTCACAAAAAAGATTAAGTTAATCCTTATTTTTTGAGTAGCGAATTTTACTCTAATTTTGACAAATTATTTCTCAAAATATAGTCTAATCTAATCCAAGTAACTACCTTTTTTAAACCCTTCAACAGGATTAAATCCCAATTACAGAATGGGTTCACATTCACACACATCCATGCCTTAGTGGGATTCGAACTCAGAGCCCCGAGGGCACTCATGACATGAGGCATTGCTCTAACCATTGCGCCACCGGAGCTATAATAAAATTAAGATTAAATTTTAAATACCGGGATAGAATAGAATTCACTAATCCCAAAATGAGAATTAGCTTAAACTTTTTTGTGAATCGTTAATTTGTATTAATCTAAATACTTACTTATTTACTTATGCTGGAACTGTATTGAATTCCTTTTCTATTGTTCTATTTACTTTTTCTTTTTAATACGTCACTAATATTATTTTGAAATGATTAGTATTTTGATAGTGACATTTATCTGTCAGTTACATACATTTGAATAACTGCGTTTTCTTTGTTTAAAGCGTAGGCCTGGGATTTAAATTATAGATAATTTTATAGAATCCATAAAATATATAGAAAAAGTATTAATGCAAATCTATAGAAAATTTAATAATCTTTAATTTTTATAATAACACTAATCTCGAAAAAATAACATTTAAATGTATTTTTCGAAGAAAAACTATTTTGAGCTTCTAGTAAAGTGCCATTTCCGGTTATCCGATTTTCACCAAAATCTAATGGGCTCTTTCCATTACAGGAAAAGTTCGAAATACAAGGTTTCAAAATTTTCTGAATGATAGTATTTGAGTTAGAGTGGAGGATCCACATACACATACACACAGACATCATTGTGAAAATGTTAAAATTGAATTCTAGGTACCTTAAAACGTGGTCATTTACCAAAATCTCGATATACGATTTTTAGCATGATCCCTATACCTCCCTTACCAAGAGTAGCGGGAGGTAAAAAGGTAGATACATGGATTAGATTAGACTATATTTTAAGAAATAAACAGTCAAAATTAGAGTAAAATTCGCTAATACTAAAATAAGAAATAGCTTAATCTTTTTTTTTAATCGGGCTGAAAGTGTTTTCCCGGCTTTTAATTTTGTAGAGAAATTAAAATGAAGTTGATTCGTAATTTAGTTTTTGGACTCCTAAAGTGTAAACATAACAATCACACATCGTTGGCGTCCATGGTAGTTGCGATTTTACACATGCCATGACTTTGCCGCACCGAATAAAGTAATACACACCCATATTTTTAAGTTTGAAGAGGCCAATAATAAAGAAATCTACTTTGTAATAATAAAGAGTGCCTACAAAAAAGCTAGCTACCGCAATTTTCGTTTAATAATAGTAAATAAATAAATAAAACTGAATTTCTTTTAATTTAATCTGCCAGCGCCATCTGTTAGCATAATTCTCAGTCTGCAATGTCAATATGTCAAAATTTTCAAATGATAAAATTTGTGGAATGATTGATGAGAATTATTTATTTTATTTCAAATGTTTGAAATTAATTTTAATGAAGAATGTCTAAAAGGGTAGGTAACATTAGAATCATTCATGTAGTCTGTTTAGAAACTACGTATGTAGGAACTAATCTGCCTAACCTTATTTTCCTTCCAGGATAGCAGCATAGACAATAGACATCCCTAATAAATAAAATAATCAAAGTGCAAATTCTTGGTCTTGTCCCAACCCAATCTCTCAATTGTTGACTTTTTTTCGGCACACCACCGTATGAAAACTTGATAATATTTCTCGTAACGGGCTTTTGATTTTTCAGGGAGTAAGTCTGTCATTTTTCTTTTTGATAAATATGATTACAATACTTTTATCCTTGCTTTTAGCAATTACTGACCAAGATAGAAATCAAGCAATACAATTTTTTGATTATGTTGACGTTTCATTGGTTTTCAAAGCGCCTTGATGCTGAGCCTACAATAAATTGTTTTGATAGCAGCTCGCTTGATGGCAACAATGGTTTTATGTTAACAAGCAAAATTTTTATAGAAAATACATATTTTAATAGATATCTCGGCCAAAAAATTTAATACATAATGTGTGCGTTAGGTATTTGCACAACCTCGCGTTGTAAAATTACACCTACCGCACGTATAATGTAAATAACTATTCCCGTACGCCACATTAGTTTAGGTAGTGCGTCAAGGTTTTTATGAATCACCAATAAACGCGAGTGCGGTTCTACGCTATAATCAAGTAAGTTAGAGAAACGAAATTGTCGTTTCTAAGGAAAAATAAAAGGAAACTTCGCAACAATCAAACAAAACAATGCAACTGTCATTGACAACGAAAGGAAGAAAGTTTAGAAAGAAGTTCGATAACAACAAGAACTGAAATACAAAAAATCTGATGTGGACTACACATTACTTTTCGTCAGTTTGCGTTCAGCAATCATCGTTCAACTTATGATACCCAAACGAGTGCTTTTCTTCGTTACCGTTTTTCGGCCAGCGGACCAGGTTGAACCAGTTTGAACCTGCGGCTAGCAGGCTGCTTGGTACTGGTATGCCTTGACCCCTGCTAACCTGCGTTGCCAACGTAAGCAACGCTTAGCATTTGTTTTGCAAACAAGCGAATGGCGCGGTATGAATAAAGGTGTGTTTATATTAACAACTAGCTATTACCAGCGGGTTCGCAACCGCAAATGAATTTATATTTTAACCCCATACAACACGATTTTAGTCTTATTTGAAAATATTTCAAACAAGTCAGGAGTTTTGAGCCCCCAAAAATGCATGTATACTAGATTAGTCCATTCCAAAAATGAACTTTAGAGGATTAATGTGTATATTTCCGGTATAAAATTGCTTAAATTTTCAGTTAAATACTCGTCAATCCCGGGTTCAAAAATTGTACATTTTTGGCTAAAAGTGTGAGGTCGAAAATCGGATTTTGGTGTAAATCAGATAACCGGAAATGGCACTTTCCTTGAAGCTCAAAATAGTTTTGCTCCGAAAAATACCTTTAAATGATATTTTTTCGAGATTTATGTATGTGTTATTATAAAAATTAAAGATTTATTGAATTTTCTATTGGTTTGCATTAATACTTTTTCTATATTTTTTATGGACAAATTTATAAAATTATCTATAATTTAAATCACAGAGCCTGCGCTTTACACAAACACAACTACTTGATTAGACAGTTCATATCTCAAACTGACAGATAAATCACTGTCAAAGAACTAATCATTTCAAATTAATAATAGTAACGTTTTAATAATTTTTTTAATACAGTTTCTAGTATAACTAAATATGTAAATATGTATATTTAAATTAATGAAAATTAAATAGCGGGAAGTGTTGTGTTGGCCACATCAGATTATTTTTTTAGTAACTATCCATTTAATATGAAGTCAAATCGTTCAGAGAATAAAATATTCTTTCATATTTATAATAACATTAAATGTGAAAAATAATATTTAACCTAGTTTTTTCAAGAAAAACTGTTAAAATCTTCAAATGAGGGTACTTCCGGTTGACTAATTATAACTAAATTCTAATTATCTCTTCATATAGATGTAACGAAGAAGATTACGAAAGAATTATAATTTATGAAATTGTAATATTAGAGTTATCGCAGACGAAAGTTTCGTTACATACACACATACACGTATACACACACATACAGAAATCATCATAAGAATAGTAAAATCGTATTCTAGAGACCCTAAAACGTGCTTATTGATTAAAAACTCATCACAAAGACAATACCTTCTTTGTCACAATTCGTTCGTTTCTTCACATATAAAAGGTAAAAATATTTATATTACATAAATTAAGTAGCTAAGCTACCAATGTTGGAGATATAAATAAAAGTACCAGTTTTAATAAAATGACACATGAACTGTCAGTTTGATTTCTAACCTTAAATGTTGATTTTGTTCCATTGATTACTTGTATTATTTACAATTTTATTCCATTTTGTTTTATAAATATTAAAGACGCTTTGTTTATATTTAAATACCCATCACTGATACGCATTGATCTCTCAAAGCGGGGGGCAGCTATTTTTCAACCTCTCGGAAAATGAGGTTAACAATAACTAACTTTCCAACTTTTTAAAAGTCAGTAATCATCATATTACTAACCGATTGTGAATGAAATAATTTATTTGTCATGCCTTACTCTTTGTCACTCAAATATTTAATCTGGAAATACAAGTACATGGCCTCTTAAATATTTAGTACAAATAAGAAACTGAAACAATTTAACGATAGAGAAGTCGACTTCAATTTTTTGTTGTAAATATATAATTTTAAGCAAATATAAAACTGTATTGGGTTCAGAATTGTTGTAAATGTACATTCCAAACAAAAACAACCATTTGTTGATTATTTTTATCACGTTGGTACTATAAATGACCAATAATAGTACGGAATTTTAGTTTCCAATTGTGATTTGAATTTAAAATTCAGCGTGGGACTGTGAGACCTGAGAATAAACGTATTGTACGAGGATTTGAATTTTAAATTGCTTTGAAGAATATTTTAATTGTGTTATTAGAAATGTTAATAGAAAGATTGTTTTAATTTAATTACATGTCTGTAGTACAGTATTAGTTTTAGTACTTGGAGTCATCAAGGTTTTATGTATGCGTATTTTTCATTGTACATTGAAATGCATATTAATGATTATTGATACGAAAATTCCGAGAATCTATTTCCTGTAATAATCGGAATCTATTAATTTTTTAAATAAGCATCATAGTAAATTATGTACCAAACCAGGAAAGTAGGAGGCCTGCTACTTAACGAAATAGTAATTTTTTTTCTGTGAAATTATTTTCTTCTTTTTTTTATTCTTACTCTCGTTATATTATTACTGACTATTTCACACATAAATTTATAAGCCAATCCAAATTCAGGATTCTACCTAGTTACCAAGTTTCATTTCAACAAAAAACCCTCACAAAAAAAATTTTGCACCCTTTGAGCCAATAAGATGTCGTATTTTTACAAGTAAGTGAGTTTTAAAAAGCGAATTTTTTTTGACGTTTTAGAAACATATTGTTTACATACCTGTCAAAGTCTGTATATTTTTCGTGTTATCAGTTTTTATTAAAAACGAGTCGATTCGGACAGGAATCTATTTAAAACATTGAAAAAGCAAACTTAAACATAACACCTCAAAACACAATAAAAATTAGAAAATTAATGTCAAGAAAAAAATTATAAAAATGATTACCAGATTTTTATTTTGGAAATAGTCATCCGAATACCATTCCTCGTTAAATTTTATCCTAGAAAAAAATTCCGATTGCTTTACTTGAGCCTGTTGCCACTCAATAAATTGCTAGGTAACCGGCTCTTCTAACAATCTGAAAAAATTTCCGGCAAAAATTTACCACATGATATTACATATGATAATGTATTGCGGATTTCAAAATAGTAAAAAAGCTTAATCAATATAGATCTGATTTTCAACTGTTTCCGAGAAAGAGACCATACTCTATTAGAAGCGAAGAAAAACTGACAAAGATAGTGATCAAACAAAATTTTCTGTCAGTAAATAGACAAAAAACAATAAAATATTATATGAAACTTTTTTTCAATTTCTATTAGTTACGAAGTTATTTGAAAATTAAATATGAGCCAAAGGACACTACAACATTTGTCGTAGCACAATTATTTGATTTTTTTAAAAACAAAACACATCTAAAGATGACCTGTCAAAGGTAAACAAAAAGTCTCATTTAATCGAAGTTGTAACTGTTATAGTTTTCCAGATAACAGAGGTAAACCCCGTAAAAACAATATACCTATAAAACTAATATACTGCTGGTGGGAGTGAGATTTGTGAGACTAATATTGGACGAGTGCAGACATATATATCTGCATATATAGCTGCACTTGTCTATAAGAATAGCTCCGCGCAAGCGCCAGATTGCTTTGATTTTATTGGTGTAGAACGAGAAAGGGGGACTAGCGGGAGGGAAATTCTTACACTAACTGACAAGGATAGGCAATAATGTTTGTAGCAGACTCCTTTTAAGTGAGAGATAGGGCATCAGCATCAGCAGTATATTTATTTATAGGTATATTGTACAAACTCATTTTTGAATGTCTTATATCTCGGAAACAGTTGAAGATCAGATCTATGGTAATTAAGCTTTTTTACTCATTTTGGTCAGTACTATATGCCCTATAAATTTGTAACGTGTATTCATAAACAACCTGTAGATGACTCATGTATTAACCTCGTTTTTAATTGGGTACTTTGGTGGAGGACCCCATTATTCTGTAAGTACAATAATGTCAATGTCAGTATAAATATATCAATGTAATTTATAAATTATATAGTAATTTAACATTATTTTATCGGAAAATCATTATCTCTTGTACATTAAAATAACACGATTTTCTGTACCTAATTGTGACTGAATTACGAGTACAAGTTTCCATATGATTAGTAGATAAAAAAACTGAATCAATAATAAAACTGAATTACTGTTTTAATATTTTATACATACTTTAAAACGAATCAAATCAATAACTTACATAACATAATTAAATATTTATAAATGTCACATCATGTTATATTAAATAGCCAACTTTATATTTGGTTTAATCTGATTATAAAGCCTAAATTAAACTCTTTGCACCATTGTTCAGCTGTTGTTCGTTATGTTTCAGTAACTGGTATATCGTGTTTCTTATCTGACATACCTGAAAGTTATTTCATGAATGTATTTCAGCAGCTGCAAAAATAGTAAAGTTTTCAGCAGCGTGATCGGTTACATAACGAGAAATTTTCCTGAGTGTTTCTTTCATTTCATAAAACAGCATTGTGAACACGCAAACCGGCAACATAGTTGAAAAACCGCTGAGTTTGCGAGGTTGCCAGATACGAATCAAATAAAATGCAATGGGGTCATCCCAAGAAAAATCAAGTTTCTTTTGTTAATATTGAAACTTAACTAATTTCAATCACATCAGTCAATATTTCTCATACAAGAGTCATGCTAGAATTATTTAGAATAGAAAATAAGGTATTCACTGTTCCATTTAAGCCATTCGCCAGTTTTATATAAATGCAAGATTAATTTAACCTTAATTTAGTTTTGATTGTACTGACATCTATGTAAATGCTTCAAAAACAAGATTAAAATATCGGTAGAGCAATACTTATAGATACCCGTGCTCCGTGAAACTGTCATTCGCTGGGAATTATTGGTTATATTTCAGCATTTAAGTTTAGCCAGTCCCCTTGTCTTCTCGCATTTGTTTTAAAGGCCAAATCCACCAAGTGAATACTAAATAAAGATGGGTGTATATATCTGTATCGTTTTAGACTCCTTCTCATTGGTGAAGTTTCAGACGTCAAACCAAATCATAAAGCTAAAGTTTGGACCTTGCAATGATTTGGATTTAGAGACACTAAATTCTGAAGTGTGAATGGAGTTATAACATAAGTATAAACCATGAATCTAAACCCAATTTTCATTTGTGAATGTGTGTACAGATCTGTAAGTCTGTAAATTATGAACAAAATCGCAACGAAAGATGTCACTCTTATGTATAATTTTTTATTAATCATAAGAATAGATGTGTTTCTGTCACTCTTACAAATCTACAGGTCTGTGAGACAGATGCGAACAGAATCGACCCATTAGTTCATAATTTTTTTTTTACAGTATTGTGAATGATGAAAATATATATAAAAGTAATAGTAAAGTAATCATTATCAAAATCTGTATACAAAGCAGATTGGCACGCCCAGTAATGGGTAATATGCCGTGATGATACATTTATTTATAAGCAGTGTTGTAACTGATCTAGATCATTTGATCTAAATCATTGATCTAGTTCATTTAGTATAGTTTTTGATCTGATCTAGATACTTTTATGAATTGAGATCTTGATCTGGATCTAGATCTAAAAACAATAATCTATGACCTTTAAAAAAGAAATCAAATATACGGGAATATAAGGGAAACTTGAATAAAATTGGAGAAGTCGAAATTATTATTTTTATGTACCTAAGAGTTTAAGCCTTGACAAATGAGAAAACAAATACAAAAATTTGAAGCCAGAAAAAGTGGGTTGTAATTTATTTACCTCAAAAAATTCGATGGCATATCATGATTGTCTGCCCATTTGATATGGCCTGTCTTAATATATTATTTTTCATTTTTCAACAATTTTTATGTTTCAGTTTCTATTTTATTCGTTAATTTAGTATTAATAAAACAAAGTATGTATCTAATTTTTCTTTCCATGTGTATGGCTTACGGCCAGGTATATTCTTTCGAATTAATTTACTTTTTCATTCCTATTTAGTTTATAAGACAAGAAGCGGCATTTGAAAATTGTTACTGATCTTTTTTATGATCTAAGGAAAACAGATCCCAA
Source organism: Harpalus rubripes (assembly GCA_963082715.1). Classification (NCBI taxonomy): domain Eukaryota; kingdom Metazoa; phylum Arthropoda; class Insecta; order Coleoptera; family Carabidae; genus Harpalus; species Harpalus rubripes. The sequence continues at coordinate 60,305,905 of OY720455.1, forward strand.
ATTCATGATCTGATCTAAAAAGAAGATCCGATCGCAGAAGTTGACCTATGATCTGATCTAGAACATATTAATTATAAAGATCTTGATCTTGGCCTAGATCCTCTATAAAGTGGTCTGTCACAACATTGTTTATAAGTAATAGAACATCCGCCATACTTACCTAATTTGGCATTGCGTGACTTTTTGCTATATTTTAGACTTAAAAATTCTGCTTTGAACATAACGTATGGTCCTAAAGTTTTGAGAAAATTTTTAGATACTGTTAACTATTTTAATATCTTTTTACTTTTTAAACTAATTATTACAACGATTAACAATAAGTCTAACAAATTATATTTAAAATTTAAATTATTGATAATGGACCATTATCTTCAATGGCCCTTAATTTTCTTCTGACTTATCCCATCATCCTCTGGACAACATCTGGATCGATTTCTCGAATCTTTTGGTAAATGATAATAAAATCTTGTCGTACACTTTTCTGGTCAATATTGATCAAAATTCTTCTATTGGTCGAGTTTAAGGTAGGTACATTCGGAACAGTCTACTGCGCCTTAACGCACGACAACATCTAGGGATTCTTTCTAATTGGGCCACGGTGTATTTTGGTGCCTTTCTTTTTCGAAACACCACGTGATTTCGAGAAAGTGTTCTAAAAACAGTGGTCTTCGAAACATCGAATCTTCTGGCTACAGTTCGTTGTGATAATCCAATTTTGTCTTTAACTGCTGCATTTAATCTTTGTTCTCTTACGTGGCTCAAAATTATTGGTCGACCTCTTTCGGGCAAATTAACACAGGGTATACCTTCTTCACAATCTTTTATTGTCCGATAAATTGTTGCCACAGAGATATTGCGCTCGCGATAAACTGCAACATTATCACACTTAGGCATTCGCCCAACAAGATTGTAAATTCCTTTACGAATATCTAGCTTATATGACATTTTACAGCATCAAATCGAAAAAACTAAACTGTCAAAAGTTAATTGTGATATTTTGTTTCCAGCGACAAGTTGATTAAACGTTATTTGGTATAAATACAAAACATCTAAAAAATTTCTCAAAACTTTAGGACCATACGTTATTTAAAATACATTTCGAAAAAATATTCTAAAAATCTAGCGTGACTATCTAGTAACTTTAGATACTTACATTTTCAAAAGAAAAAAAAATTAAAAAACTTATGGGTTGACCCAATTCTGTAAAGAATAATGTTCGTATATAAATATGCTTAAAGCTATCGAGACGAGAGCATTACATGAGTCACTTTTGTGTTATTTGAAAATTGAAAATAAAAATCCAAATCTTCCTGCAAAAGGGTTAAGCCCTCTCTGCTTATCCTTGTTACTGAAGCGGAAAGAAACGATCGCATATCAACTGCAACTCTTGAAAATTTAAATCAGCATTTTATAATTCATGACGATGTATGCGTACTTTGGACATGTGCTCATGCGCACAGGCAAGGACTGTATCAAAATTTAATAAGGGATCTTGCATCTGGGTTAGAGACTTTGTTTAATAATTTCTTGCAAGCTACTATAGGTTTTCAGTGAAAAGATTTCTCGAGCACTTTTGTTTAAATTCGTGGTGTGTGAAATTTATATATAATGGAGAGTGTTAGAAAAGTTATAAAAAAATAAGTGGTCTATGAAAAAGTGCTTTTAAATGCAAGCACTTCAAATTCAACCATAAAATATTCCACTTTACATAATTTATTTCTCGAAATTTTATATATGCATATACGAGTACATAAATGTTTATATTTTATATGTTTTACTTTCTAATGCACTACTTGAAAGCAGTATTTTATAAACATAATCATATTAAGTAAATGCTTTTCAGAGGTATAATGCTGAAACTATAAGTGGAAAACTTCTATGAAATGAATATATCCAATTCATTAGTTGCAAACTGTGGATGTTTCCATAATCGCTTATGCTTGGCTATTTTAAGCAATCTTTCCCAAGTTACTCAGTTCTGTAATTTGCTTAATGAGTATTTGTTAGAACAATTCAATGAACCTCTCAAAGTGTAAGCGATTGTGAACCTAACCTAAACAATTTGTAAGTAACAATATTTTTACCTTCCGTCACCTTTAGGTAAGGAAGATATTGTCTGGTCAAAAAATTCGGTGGTGAGTTTTTAATGATCAAGCACGTTTTAAGGTCCCTAGAATACGATTTTACTATTTTTACGATGATGTCTATGTGTGTGTGTGTGTGTGTGTGTGTGTGTGTGTGTGTGTGTGTGTGTGTGTGTGTGTGTGTGTGTGTGTGTGTGTGTTTGTGTGTGTGTGTGTGTGTGTGCGTGCGTGCGTGCGTGCGTGCGTGCGTGTGTGTGTGTGTGTGTGTGCGTGCGTGCGTGCGTGCGTGCGTGCGTGAGTGCGTGAGTGCGTGAGTGCGTGCGTGTGTGCGCGTGTGCGCGTGCGTGCGTGCGTGCGTGCGTGCGTGCGTGCGTGCGTGCGTGTGTGTGTGTGTGTGTGCGTGCGTGCGTGCGTGCGTGCGTGCGTGCGTGCGTGAGTGCGTGAGTGCGTGAGTGCGTGCGTGTGTGCGCGTGTGCGCGTGCGTGCGTGCGTGCGTGCGTGCGTGCGTGCGTGCGAGCGTGCGTGCGTGCGTGCGTGCTTGCGTGCGTGTGTGTAAGTAACAAAATTTTCGTCTACGATAACTAAAACAATTCCAAAAATTATAATTCTTTCGTATTCCTCTTCGTTGCATCCACATGAAGAGCTGATTAGATTTTGGTTATAATTGGTCAACCGGAAGTACCCTCATTTGCAGATTTTAACAGTTTTTCTTGAAAAAACGATGTTAAATATAATTTTTTCACTTTTAATATTATTATAAATATTAAAGAACATTGTATTCTCTATACGATTTGACTGCATTTTATACTTCTTATTAAATGGATATAGAGTTAAAAAATTATAAAGAAATTAAATTTCATAAATTAGCCAGCTATGCTAGAAACAGCTACTATATTACCAATATTATCTATATTGTCATTTCATTTTTTTGTGATGACGTCATACCTAAAAAAACATATGAAAGTTGAATGGCACATATTAATGTGTAATTCCATACTTAATCCAACACTGTAATCTAGGCATATCTACGAAAAATTATTACTTATTTTTAGGAAAAATCAAAGTATTGACTCAATAATACATTATGCATATCATTAAAGCAACAATTATTACTTTCCTTTACTGTAATTCAATACACTATCCTAAACGAAATCAATTTACATAATATAATTCATTGCTTGAATTATTTTTTCGCTGTTTTCCTGTTTCTTATTAAATATTAACTGATTTTAATTTCCTTGCTTCAGGTGAGTGAAACTTTCCGTCACATTCTTAATCAACCATGGGTGGTAAGTTAAATTTATATGTACTTCTTTAATTAATGTACAATTTGCACACTTGAAATCGGGGCTTAATATGACATGAACAAAAAATTTTACCTATAATACCAATAATATCAAAATATATTCTCATTTAATTTGATCTATTTTACGATCTAATTTATTACTGTAATATCTTAACGATTAAACCGCACCTATTTATTCTGACCCCATATATCAACTTCCTTTTAACGACCTACAAAAAAAAAACTTGATAACTGATAAACCAAATATTAAACATTCCGTTCTAAAGACCATAGGAATACCAAATATTTGGCCCAATCAGAAATCCGGATAATAAACTTGTATAGTTAATTAATATTTAATCATAAATGAACAAGTTTTAACAACAAATTTTGTTAACCCGTATGTATATATATTATCTGCGTGTTAAACTTTTACTTTTTTTGCAGTTTATTTAACTATCATATAGCTATCATTAACAATCGAGCATTATAAAGGCCTTATCACTCTACAATCATATCTCTGACTCTTTTTCGCTGATTTATTTCGTCTGACCATCTCGATCTATCACACTAAAATTTCGAACAACCGTTTTCTCTATATACCTACTAGACTAATATATTGCTAATGCTGGTATCTCATATCTTTTCCATAAGAGTAGGTGAAGGAAACACTGTGAAATGGAAATATCATTTCTGCATAAGTCTATCTCACACAAACACCCAACCTGGAATTTGGCGCATGCTCGTAAATCTTGACTACTATTGGCTAACGGTGGGCTAACGCTGACAGCTATAGCCGGCTGATGCAGCGAGCACATATTGTATGTCGTTTGTTGTAAAATGTGTTGTTGTATTTTTGTTTGAAGTTACTAATGTTTGCAAATTTGTTGTTTACCTGTCAGGTATCGCGCAGTCGAGTGGCTAACATGCTCGACCAGCGTGTTGGGGATCTTGGGTTCGATCCCACATGAGTTTCTATTTTTATATTTTTATTTAAAAAAGCAAGTATTTGCAGGATGATTAGAATCTTGTTTAAATATATTTTCGTATTTTTAACGGTTTTTCGGGGTATAAATACGGGCCCAAGCGACAGTTTTATTCAGAGAGAGTGTGTGCTCTCTCAAGAGAGCGTTGGCTCTTCACCGAGTCTGTGCTCTGTCGGGGAGACGGTGTGTGCCGCCTTCCGCGAACCTGGTGAGTGCCGGGCGAGCAGTTTTTAGGACCTTGGCTGCCTTTGACTCAGTGCTGTTGGTGTGTGCCGGCAGCTCGTGAGGGAGTGCAGAAGGTACCTTGTACGGCTACGGATACCGCCGTAGCCGGATGTTTCTGCACAGTGGGGTTTGCCACTGTTTGCTGTAATCGCGATTGTTGATGAGTGTTGTCGAGTAACAACACTGTTACCGTTTGCTTGTTTCAATTTTGGTGTGTGCCATTGTTGCCCGTTTATTTTTATGAACGAATCCTGCAAGTATCGCTGCTTCATTTGTATTAATCGATTGTATGCTAGCGATTGTTACTTTCATTTCTTTCGTTATTATCATCGTTTTTAATATATTTTAATAAAATATTAAAATTCATTATGATTTCATTGCCAAAAACTGAAATCTGTCTCCACTAAGCTATCCGAGTTTTTTTGGCCATTACACGTTTGATTTCATTTCTGTTTGTACTTATATTTCGAAGTATTTGTGCTCTGTTAGAAGAGAAAGCATATTAACATAAAAAAATCAGGGGATCTCTTATATCCCTTAAAGGATGTGGTATTTATTTATAAAAAGGCTGAAAGGGTATTTATGCAAAGCCAAGAGGAAATGTTCAAAAATAAAAAGTTAAAACAAAGCATGATTATTAATGTGTTTCAACAGGGTTCTCCTTATGTGTTCACTGTTTAATACAACCGAATTTGTTAACCACGTCAAAGAACAAACTATTTTAGACAAAGACAACCACAAAACACAAATTATGAAAATTATTATTGACACATTTCTAAAAATTAGATTTTATCACGAAACGAAATTACAGTCGGAAAAAGATGCTTATATTATTATATAGAATAAGTATCAACAAATTGCGATATTTAGGAACTAATAATTTTTTTTACCTGTCACCGAAATATATTAATCCTTACCAAATTGTATTCCTATTATTTTTACAGTACACTATAGCAAATTCAAATTTAACACTAGAATATTTCATTGTTATTTATTATTACTAATATTTATATTCAAAAATTGACACACAAGATAAATAGTAGGTACATTACTTAATTTCTCAAAATTAAATTTAAAATTTCTCGCACTAGTCGTCAATACTCAGAACTCATATCAACCGTGTTCCTTCGCGCTGTAATTCACAATCTAAATGATAAAAGTGATCATGATGCCATCGTTAGCCAATAGTAGTCTAGGTTTACGAGCATGTGCATAATTCCAGGTTGGGTGTTTGTGTGAGATAGACTTATGCAGCAATGATATTTCCATTTCACAGTGTTGGCAAGAAAAGCAAAGTATCAGCAATATATTAGTTAATAGGTATATGGTTTTCTCCGACTTTTAGTGGATTTTCATACTTGAAGTTGGTTATGATATGGTTTCTTTAATGACAACATATTGCAAATTTGTTTGACATATCAAATAATTTTAAGTAAAATGATTCAAAACGATGGAAAAATAATACAATTGTTTGTTTCTGCAGTTATATTTTACTCCGTAAAATTACATACCTGGGAACCGATTCTTGAAATTTTTCGCATACGTAAGTGGGAGAGATGCGCATGCGAACTGCATATTGGTATTCTTGAAACGAAATCGTGTGGTCGTAGGCGAATATTCCGTGCGCAATTACATCGCATGGGTATGAATAACTGAAAGTATCATTCGCACACGAAACTGTGTCTTTCACTGTTACTTGTGTTTGGTGTACCAGTACTTAGATGATATAAATCAAATTATGTTTTTATGTAATTCCGGGTACGTTTTATAATCTTATAATGACGCTAATTATAAACCTAGAATCTCCATACACTTGAGTATCGTTATAATATTCTATAATAATGCGTGCGCGTGCGTTCACAGAACGATGCAATGGATTGTTAGAAAGGAATTTTAGGTGCCTCTTAACGAGCTTTGCATTCCAAATCTGAAATGGTTAGCAAAATTAGAGTATTATTATCACATAACACTTGCATATTAATATTCCCATATTATGTACGTACATACTGTAAACTAAGAAAAATAATACCTACTATATCAAATATATTATGTATATACAATAAATTTTGAATATTAAAATTACAAGACTTATAAATCGTGACAGCGTCGTTGACAACTACCGCTGACAGCTTTGGTTGACATGTTGACAGTGACAGTTAAAAACAATTATATGATGAAGCATTCACGTGGTACAAATGTTTCGTTTAAATTGGCTAGCAGCCAATTTAAACGAAACTATGTTCGCTTGCTTTCGAGAATAGTATGCGTAGGCTTCGGCGGAGTTTCGTTTGGTATTCAAGAATACCACTCATACGTACAGTACTGTTCGTGCACGAAACTAACCACACGAATTTTGTCGCGTGCGGAAAATTTCGCATGATTTTAAGAATCGAGCCCCTGTGCATTAGAGACTGTTGCGCATGCGCAGTAGAGAAGTCAGCGATAAATAGTCAGAGGAAATGAAACCGATCCCACTTCATCTGACAACAGGATTCATGACTTCCTTGCTGCTATCACACTGGAGTAAGTCAGCAATATGAACCGAAGTCATGGACAATGCGTGACAAGTCAGAGATACTACTTCTAGTGTGATAAGGCCTTTATTCTGGGTTTAATCATATCCTTCTAAATTCATTTATTTACTGGCTAGGCAGATAACATTCTAAATTATCATCATATATTTGAACAAAGTAGTTATGAGGGTTTAACATTTCCACAACACAAAATGTCATAATTTATATTTCTCGTTAACTCCATAATCCCTGTATAATGCAAATATAAATTCTTGTATTATATATTCCATCCACACACACACAATACACTTCTCTTTAATACAAAGGGGCTTTCTGTTCTGTTCCCCAACTTTTTGGGTCAATATTTATTTATACTCCTGGCTATTTTTAACGTTAGTAGTCTACTACTATTTACTACCGCTCTACTAACGTGCCGACAAAAATAAATAATCATATTTCGCGAGAAACATATTTATTTTCGTTTTGGTTTCACTTATTTTAATTTGAATCACAAATTTCACGAAAATTATTCTTGGCGTTGTTCAACGAAATAAATTAAATAATGAGTTTTAATTTTACTTTCCCTGAGAAGTTTCGCTTTTATTAATGATGATACGGTTTATGACAATAGAGGACTACAGCGCAAGCCTCTTTCGGAATGAAGTTTGGTTCTCTCTTGTCTGAAATCGCGTTCGTTTCAATGGCCTCTTGAGTTTGGGGAACAGCCAGATGTCTCAGGGGGGCGTATCAGGAGATTAAGGAGCCTGTTGAACCACATGAGCCTGAATCAAGTGCGAGGAATGTGCTGGAGCATTGTCGTGATGGAGGCGCCAATTTGCTGTTCACCACAACTCCGACCTCTTGCGCCGCACAGCATCGCGTAGGACATTCCTGTAGTACTCTTTGGTGATTGTTTTACCTCCCGCTACCCTTGGTAAGGGAGGTATAGAGATCGTGCTAAAAATCGCATATCGAGATTTTGGTAAATGACCACGTTTTAAGGTCCCTAGAATCCAATTTTAACATTTTCACGATCATGTCTGTGTGTATGTGTGTGTGGATCCTCCACTCTAACTCAAATACTATCATTCAGAAAATTTTGAAACCTTGTATTTCGAACTTTTTCTATAATGGAAAGAGCCCATTAGATTTTGGTGAAAATCGGATAACCGGAAATGGCACTTTACTAGAAGTTCAAAATAGTTTTTCTTCGAAAAATACCTTTAAATGTTATTTTTTTCGAGATTAATGTTATTATAAAAATTAAAGATTAATAAATTTTCTATATATTTGTATTAATAATTTTTTTATATATATTTTATGGATAAATTTATAAAATGATTTTTAATTTAAATCCCAGAGCCTACGCTGTAAACAACGCAGTTATGCAAATGTATGTAACTGACAGATAAATGTCACTATCAAAGAACTAATCATTTCAAAATAATATTAGTAACGTTTTAAAAAGAAAAAAGTAAATAGAACAATAGAAAAGAAATTCAATACAGTTTCCAGCATAAGTAGGTATGTATTTAGATTAATAAAAATTAACGATTCACAAAAATGTTTACGCTAATCCACATTTTTGGATTAGTGAATTCCACGGGTGAATTCAATTCTGTCCCGGTATTTAAAATTTAATCTTCATTTTATTACAGCTCCGGTGGCTCATTGGTTAGAGCAACGCCTCATGTCATAAGTGCCCTCGGGGCTCTGGGTTCGAATTCCACTAAGGCATGGATGTGTGTGAATGTGAACCTACTCTGTAATTGGGATTTAATCCTGTTGAGGGGTTTAAAAAAAAGCTAGTTACTTTGATTAGATTAGCCTATATTTTAAGAAATAAACTGCCAAAATTAGAGTAAAATTCGCTAATCCAAAAATAAGGATTAACTTAATCTTTTTTATGATTCGGGCTGTAAATGGCGGGAGGTATTGTGTTGGCCATCCCAGATTTTTAATGTTAAAATTTATAAGTACTCGTATGTTAAATGGTTGTTTTATCATAAATACTTCTTCAACAATTAATAACTTTTTTATCAAACCTTCAAGTGTCATAGACATTGATATATTGAAATTTACTGGAAAAATAATAAGCAAAAACAATTACGATAAGGATTTTTATATTTGTGTAGAAAACAGGATGTCCTGGTTTCTGAGAACAAATAACGATAATATTTATCTGTCATGTATGAATTTTATAATTTTCGCTATAAGATAATACCTATTGACTTGAATCGATTTATTTGCAAATTCGATATTCGTATTTGTGAAGACAAATTGTATAATACGAGTATTATTTAGATAATTGAATTCTTCACAATTCACTCTTCTTTTAAGAGTAAAATTAGAAGTATCAATTTAATGTATGATAAAGTAAAAGGACCTTTTTAATTTAACGGCTATCTCTTTCTATCGCTGCAAATAGTAAGAAAATGGCGCGAACAACTGCCAGTTGGGCTGTCAAACGAACCGTCAAAAATATTGCAGTCATTAAAATACCTGTATTTTCAGTGAAAATTTGCATCGTTAGACATTTTAACTTCAATAAAAGCTTTTGTAACTTCTTTCGATAAGATTTTTAAAGTTATCTGAGATATTCTCACATTTTACGACTAAATTTTTTAGAAACAAACGCCATAGATCTCAGTTGTTCTTACTATGCGCAGATCCCCATTGCGCATATCTTCTATCTCTTTAAATTGAAAAGGTCCATTATGGTGTCAAGGGTGTTATAAGGACAGAGCTGGGCAATACTTGCAAGAAAAGTACTTTATTAGGCTTGCAAGTACTTTGAGTACTTCAAGTACTGTACTTGAAGTACTTTTTATTTTTAGTACTTTGTACTTGACAAAGTAAATCTATTCACATGTACTTGGTACTTAATACTTGGGAAAATGCTTGAAGTACAATGAAAAATACTTGACGTACTTTAAATGTACTTGAAGTACTTTAAATGTACTTGAAGTATTTTAAATGTACTTGAAGTATTTTAAATGTACTTGAATTACTTTACGGGGTCTCGTGGCCGCGTGCCTGAGTGTCAGGTCGAGAATCTGGGGAATCGGGTTCGTTCCCGACCGACGCCAATTATTTCCAATTTTAAACGGCACTCTCCACGCCAGCAATGAGTGCCCGAGAGGTGACGCCTGGTAAGCGCCCGCACGGTGTAGATATATCATCTTTACCGAAATCTGCTTACAAAGCAGATTGGCACACCCAGCAATGGGTAATAAGCCGTGATGATATATTTATTTTATTTTTATTTTATTTGAATTACTTTAAATGTACTTGAATTACTTTGTTTGTCTGCCAGTGTTTCTTTTGCAGAGGTGTGGTGTTATGTGAATTTCATTAATAAATATATTTTCAGCGATAATATGAAAGTAAAGATATATTTGCAAATTTTTTGCAAATACATAAATATTTGTATTACCTAACTACAGTGCTAGGACTTTGCGTATCGCCTGGCGATCGCATAACGTAAAAATGACGTCATTCTAACATCTCGGTACAGCTTCTCGCATCGCTTGGCGATCATATGACGTCAATTTTACGTCATGAGATCGCTAGGTGATACGGCAGTCCCAGCGAGGAACTCTTGTTTTAAATAACCAAATAAATATCGCATATTGAAATTTTTGTCAACAATCACCTTTTAAGGTCCATATAATCAGAAAAATATCAATTATTTGAAAAAGTACTTGCACCCAAATTTACAAGTACATTTTTAAGTACTTGGTACTTTCAAGTACTTTAGAAACTAAAAAAGTACTTGCACTTCAAGTACTTTTACAAACATCAAGATACTTGGTACTTGTACTTCAAGTACTACTTTCCGGTACTTTGCCCAGCTCTGTATAAGGACAATAATGCCCGAAGACAACAGTGTACTTTCCGAAGTCCTCTTTTAATACGAGGGGGATCTAAGATGAGGATGATACTAAACTGATGACTGTTTCCAACGATGATACACTTTAGTCTAACTGGTTGACGCTTGGATGATTGGCGTCCACGACTTCGTGACAAAGAGAACACACATACACTTGCACTTTACTTTACACTTATATTTATGGACATTGAGAACTTACGGACATGCATGGACACTACTTGTGATTTACTGATTAAACTAACTTTTTTATTTACATTAACATTAACGTGTTACATTCCGTAACCTAGCGGGCGGGCGTTTAGCACGCGCCCCAAAACTAAAACAACACTACATGTTCCGACAACTAACGTCTTCACGACACGACGAATTAATCTAGACTCTCCCATGTTTACTCCATGAGTAACTAATGTCGATTCTTTAAAACAAAGCGGTATCTTCGGGACAGTATTATCTTAGGGGTACGAGGTGCATAGGCTAGGGGCATTCAAAGTCTTTTTTACCTTCCGTCACCTTTAGGTAAGGAAGGTATTCTTTGGTCAAAAAATTCGGTGGTGAGTTTTTGATGAATAAGCACGTTTTAGGGTCCCTAGAATACGATTTTACTATTTTTACGATGATGTCTGTATGTGTGTGTGTGTGTGTATGTATGTATGTATGTATGTATGTGTGTCCCTGTGTGTGTGTGTAACAAAATTTTCGTCTACGATAACTTCCATACTACAATTCTAAAAATTATAATTCTTTCGTATTTCTCTTCGCTACATCCATGCGAAGAGCTGATTAGATTTTGGTTAGAATTGGACAACCGGAAGTACCCTCATTTGAAGATTTTAACAGTTTTTCTTGAAAAAACTATGTTAAATATCATTTTTTCACATTTAATGTTATTATAAATATTAAAGAATATTTTATTTTCTATACGATTTGATTGCATTTTATACATAATATTAAATGGATATAGAGTTAAAAAATTATAAAGAAATTAAATTTCATAAAGTAGCCATAGCTGTGGAAACAGCTACTATATTAAGAAAATTTTGAATGAAAGATGTCAGTGTCAAGTGAAATTGACATAGTGTGTTTGTCTAATAATTTTACTGGAAATAAGCATAGGATCTTTTGCTTTCTGTATGGAATTTGTGTAAAATACATACAACCGCTTTAAGGTAATGTACAAGAAATAATAATGAATCTTTTATTTCTGCAGATACATTACACTGTATATAGAAAACGTCACAAAATAATAATTTTCTGTATGAAATTTGCATAAAATACATGCAACTGCCGGAAGGTAATGTACAAGAAATAGAATATTTAATTTAGCAAGGAACTTTCCGTATGAAATTTGAACAAAATACATAGAACTGACGGAAGGTAATGTGCTGGCCACATCAGATTTTTTCTTTTTACCTTCCGTCACCTTTAGGTAAGGAAGGTATTGTCTTTGGTCAAAAAATTCGGTGGTGAGTTTTTGATGAATAAGCACGTTTTAGGGTCCCTAGAATACGAATTTACTATTTTTACGATGATGTCTGTATGTGTGTGTGTGTGTGTGTGTGTGTGGATGTGTGTGTGTGTAACAAAATTTTCGTCTGCGATAACTCTAATACTACAGTTACAAAAATTATATTTTTTTTGTATACTTCTTTGTTACATCCATATGAAGAGCTGATTAGATTTTGGTTACAATTGATCAACCGGAAGTACCATCATTTGAAGATTTTAACAGTTTTTCTTGAAAAAACTATGTTAAATATCATTTTTTCACATTTGATGTTATTATAAATATTAAAGAATATTTTATTCTCTATACGATTTGACTGCATTTTATACTTAATATTAAATGGATATAGAGTTAAAAAATTATAAAGAAATTAAATTTCATAAAGTAGCCATAGCTATGGAAACAGCTACTATATTAAGAAAATTCTGATTGAAAGATGTCAGTGTCAAGTGAAATTGACATAGTGTATTATAATTTGACTGGAAATATAGGATCTTTTGCTTTCTGTATGGAATTTGTATAAAATACATACAACTGCTTTAAGGTAATGTACAAGAAATAATAATAATAAATCTTTTATTTATGCAGATACATTACACTATATAGAAAACGTCACAAAATAATAATTTTCTGCCGGAAGGTAATGTACAAGAAATAGAATATTTAATTTAGCAAGGAACTTTCCGTATGAAATTTGTACAAAATACATAGAACTGACGGAAGGTAATGTGCTGGCCACATCAGATTTTTTTTTCGAGGAAAAATCTGTGTTAATAGTAGGCGCCACTATTTGACAAGTATGACAAGCATATAAACCAATAGTTTGTACAAAATAGTTCAAAATACGAGTAATTTGAAACAATGGGTAAGTACAAAATTGAATGGCAGCCAAAGGATTTCTCCAGCGGAAAAATTATGTTTGGATTTGAAGTCAATGATTTGAAAATGCCTCACTGAACAAGAAATGTCCAATGGAATTGAAACGAAACCACATTATAAATTTACCATTATATGATGATAACAATATATGCATTTCAAACTGTGATTAGATATAGGAGGGTCCTGGGTTCTAATCCCAGTGAGGTCCATGATTTTTTCACAAACCCTTTCTTCGTTATTTATAAAATATTATATTAATAACTTATAAAATAAATATACATAATGTAAATGTTTGGTAGACCTCAAACGTCTATGAATTCCAAACTGTCATTTTAAGTAAAGTACGAGTCGAGGTAAAAGGCTTCCTCAAATGTTTATGAATTTCAAAACGTCACTTTGAGTTTGAATCGAGCAAAAGATGAGTGGAAAACTGACTATGTATTCCACCCTAAGTCTTTGAGTTTTCAGTATTATACTTCGTTTCATGTAAGAAAATAGTGATGGGAAGATAGGTGCAGTTCGAACTTGTTGTTACCTCTCGCTAAGAGAGGTATTGTATTCATGCTAAAAATCGCATATCCAGATTTTAATGAATAAGCACGTTTTAAGGTCCCTAGAATCCGATTATAACATTTTTACGATGATGTCCGTATGTGTGTGTGGATGTGTGTGTGTGTGTGTGTGTGTGTGTGTGTGTGTGTGTGGATGTGTGTGTGTGTGTGGGTGTGTGTGGATGTGTGTGTGTGTGTGTGTGGATGTTGGATTCACTATATCTCAAATACTATGAGATTTAAGACATTTTTAACTACGGATTCCTCAATCTAACAATAATGGGAAGAGTCGAGTCAGTTTTGGTAACAATTGGACAACCGGAAGTAGTAGTTACAAGAAAAAAATTATCTAAATATTATTTACCGAAAATTTATGTAAATACTTATATTAAAGAACGTTAAATTCTTTATTCGATAAATATAAATTCATTATTATATCTTCTATAGATTTAGAGATAAAGAAAAGCATATAAAATAATTTGATGTAAAAAATCTCAGATCAAACTACTACAAGGCAAGAAATTCAAATGTTTGTAATTGACACATAAATGTCACTGTCAAATATATTTGTATGCCTCTGTCAAAAATATTTGTACATTATTATGACGATTATGAAAATAAAAAAGTCAACAACGCAAAAGAATATACGTAAAAAAGAATATAAAAGGAATTTGCGAAAAAATGACGAATATAAAGAAAAGGAAAGTAGAAAAAGAAAATTTCAGGATATTGAATATAAAGAAAATGTATGTATTGTGCATAATTTATATAAAAATAATTATTTTGTAGTGAGACATGAATATATGTAAACTATTATTCACGAAAGATGACTATTCAAGGTCATTTGTGAGCCGTCTGATATAATATTACTTGCAGATAACTTCATTGCATTTCGTTTGCATAGGCGTGCAACATGAAATATTTATGGTCACATTTTAACTGAAAAAATAAGAATAATTCATTTGAAAATTATGTTTCTTTCTAAATAATGCCTTTCTGAAAGATTTATGTTCTTCACTAATGTATTTGTAAAATACAAAAACATAGACTTAACTTATAAACCACGGTATAATAATTTGATTTAAACGTCAACGCCACTGGGTAAATATTAACACAGAGGGCAGTGTAGTAGATAATTAGGTATCTGTAATTCTACGACATATGTCATTATTAATTATAGTGTGTTAGAAAGTAATGCCACTATTTACGTATATCTGTCACACCACATAAATTAAATAGACATAGGTCAAATAATCTTTCTCTTTCTAATACAAAATGTTGCTAAGCTACTGCTGTAAAGTGATGTGTATTATTTCTTCGAACAAATGACCTTGAATAGTCATCTTTCGTGAATAATAGTGTACTTGTATTTAAAAATATTTTTCGTTTTATGCGTACAACCAGGTAAAATATCTGGCGAGAGGTTATGTGTTGGTCACATGAGATTTTTTTATAATTATTGTATTGCTGATTAATTTATGAAAATTATTATTTTTTCTGTAAAAACCATTGCTCATCAAGTAATTGTACCCGGAGTTAAGTTAATTTTGTGTCAAGTTACATATAATTAACATACTCTGCTCAATTTGTTTCGCAAATAGAGCAAAGTTCATCTCGTTTGGAGTCTCTGTGTCTAACGTTAGTTGTACTCATTGTACCGAGTGCCAAGTGGGAGTCGGCAAATTTGTAGCAGTCAATAATTCTCAATAATGAAATTAGTTTCTGTTACAGGAATTATGTTTATTAAAGCATAAATTATGCGAATGAAGATAAAAATACATGAAAATAATCACTAAGTGTATGTACTTAATTGCAATTTAAATATTAATATGTGTATTAGAGAATTATGTACATATATTTGAATTATTGAGAATTTTAAAAATCTCTCATTTGAAATTTAGTTGAGAAAGTTAATTACATTTTAATTAATTAATTTCTTAATGTATCATTGTGAGTGAAAATATGAAATTACCCAGAGTTTCAGTTTTTGTTGAAAAAAATTAAAAAATTATAACACCTTCCATATTCATCTGATTTGACAATATGCGCCATTTGTGTATTTTTTTGAGGGGGTTATTATTTTCAATAATTCAATCGTGTCACCCGTTATATCTTCAAATACCGGAATCTATAACAAAGCAAATTAACAGTTGGATATAGATAAAATGGTCTCATTCACAATACGATATTAGTAGTTAGTGTTAGTAGTTATGGTTAGTGGTTATAATTAGTAGTTAAAGATTGGTAAACAGCGTTCACAATACATGAAATTAACGATTTCCCAATAACTATTATTGTTGGTAAAATAATATATTGTATTCAAAAAAATTAAGAGCTGGTTTAATTTAATACCTACTTCTTGTTTAGCGGATTTAACAAAAAGAATATATAAATAAATAATCATCACGACATATTACCCATTGCTGGGTGTGCCAATCTGCTTTGTACGCAGATATCGGTAATAACGTATGGTCCTAAAGTTTTGAGAAAATTTTTAGATACTGATAACTTTTTTAAAACTCTTTTACTTTTTAAATTATTTATTACAACAATTAACAATATGTATAACAAATAATATTTAACATTTAAATTATTGATAATGGACACCATTATCTTCAATGGCCCTTAATTTTCGTCTGACTTGCCTCATCATCCTCTGGACAACATCTGGATCAATTTCTCGAATCTTTTGGTAAATGCGACGTCGTAATTGTTCTTCATTTACAGCTTCCTATCCCTTGTCACACACTTTTCTGGTCAATATTGATCAAAATTCTTCTATTGGTCGAGTTTGATGTACATTGGGAGAATTGTCCAATTTCGGAACAAAGTCTACGTTGTTTTCGTTATACCAGTTTCTAGTCATTCTTTTTTGTTGTATAAAAAAAGGTTAAAGAGAAGAAGTTCGTATTGCGTACAACATACAAAACTGATATTAACGTATTTTTATAGAGTACAAAATGTTTATTTATAACATACCTGCTAATAAAGTGAGTGTGAAATTCTACTTCAATTCAACACAAATGTAATTTATTTCTCACAACCTCAAACCCTAACAAATGTCATAACATCTTTCCTTTTCTACAATATATCTATTTCATTCTACTATATTCTGTGATTGGCGATTCTGTTAACTACTAACTATAAAGCTGGATTTATAACGAAGTAACGCAAAACGTAACGCAGTTGCACTAAAGTAGAAAGTAAAGCAAGCGAACTAACTGATTTATATTAAACGCAGAAAGTCTTACTGCTAACCAATCCGAATAACATGCAAAAATTTCGGCATCTTTCTTTCAACTTCGATATATCTTGTCTGAGCTTCGGCACTATCTAGCAATCTTATAAGCTTTTTATAGGGTTTTGTTGAGCATATAGAAAATAACACACAATATTTGTAAAATGACGTTTATTTACACCTTTAGTAGCATGTACACATTCATCACACTTATATTAACATCGGATTATTTTGTCTATAATAATAGCGTTTGTCAAAATCGGGTTGATGAAAGTCGTGCTTGAATTTTGCTGCCCCTACAAATCTGCCGGCCTGGGTTTTAGCCCGGTCAGACCCAACGTAAATATAGGTTTAACAGTAGTTGTGCATGTTGTCGTTTCAGTAGTTGTAGTTGCCGGTCTTCATTCTCTTCTACGAATACATTGCACTCAAATGGTGACATGCTGCTCGACTACATCTTCCATTTCCACTTGCACTTCTAATGGAGGCATAGAAGAACAGGATTTATTTCCGATGTCTACATTTCTAAATGTTCTGAACAATAAAAAAAATATTAGCAGTTTGTAATAAGAGAGCATTACTAAAAATATGTAATATTCACTTCCTACTACTGTGAACGTACGGCTCTAAGACATTTCTTTATAATATTCCCAGTCATTTTCGATAACGTTTGATGCTGCTCCAGACGGATTATTCATTGTTTCGCATCTTTCTTTCGAGAACCTGTCCTTCAGTACTTTCTAACGGCGTTAGACAACTTCAGTTAGAAAATAAACAAGAAACTGTTATTTCAGTATATACATATCATTCCAAGTAAAATCTAATTTCATTATATATTTATTTTATAATAATTGTTTACTACTAATTAAATAAAATAACCTTAAAAACTAACCTATTGTACTCGTATTTACCATGTATGTATTACAGCGTTAGCAATTTCTTCCCAAATTTATTGTTTTTTTATTATTGTTTTTGGAATCTTTAGACGATTTATCGTATAAAATTTGATTTATTTCTACAACCTGAATTATTTTTCTATTCATATTTATGTCAAACAAGGATGTCAAACAAACAATTCTGACGGATGAGTCGGTATCGAATATCAGTAATAGTATATTACTAACCGAGGTGGAAAGTGTTTCATTGTCGAGGGCGAAGATAGTTAACCAAGGCGCGAAGCGCCGAGGTTAACTATAGCCCGAGACAATGAAACTTTTCACCGAGGTTTGTATACTATTTTATTCACAATCTGAAATAAAAAATAATATTTGATATTTAAATAATAATAACCTAACATAAGTAAACGAATGGTCTGAGATTGTTCATTTGTCAGATGAACTGTCACTTTGATATCTAACCTTAAATATTGATTTTCATTCATTACTTGTATTATTTACAAGTTTATTCCATATATTTATCATATAAATTGTAAAGATGCTTTGTTTATATGTAAATACCCATCATTGATACGCATTGATCTCTCAAAGCGGAGGGCAGCTATAGCTGAGGTTGGAAAGTGTCAACTTTCCAACCCCAGCTATCTTCACGTTATACTTTCCAACCTCTTGGAATATGAGGTTAACAATAACTAACTTCCCAACTTTTTAAAAGTCAGAAATCGTCATATTACTAACCGATTGTGAATAAAATAGATTACACCCTCAATTTCAGCGCAATATTTAAAATGCTGACTTCTGATTGGCCAGCGGTGAGAAGTTTAGGTAAAGCAACGCAGAAAGATGAAAGTTAGCCAAGTCTTGCGTTGCGGCTGTTACTTTACTGCTTACTTTCCATAGCTGTAGTACATGATCATCTTTTTACCTTATCTATTGCGTTCGCGTTACCACTTACGTTGCGTCATTCATTATAAATCCAGATTAAGTTTGAAGCTTACAAACTCTTGCGCTAACTGAAATTAGCTCAGGCCTACGCTGCGCTAATTTCGTTATTTTGAACGTTCTAGTATAACTACGTATGTCAAGTTTTCAGCGCTAACTGTAACTACTATACTAACCACTAATTTCGTGTTGTGAATGAGGCTTTATTGTCGATAAATAATAAATAATTATACTATAATCAGATACCTAATGTATATCAGTGTATTATGAGTCATACTATTGTGTGATAATATTAAATAAAGGAAAATTCTATATAAATTATTCATTATTGACACTTTTTGTTGCGTGTAGGTGTAACTAATTTACTATCCAATTTTCCTGATTAAACAAATTTGATTATTTTCTGTTAATATAAATTATTGCAGTAAATAATTTCATTAATTGTGTTTTTCATATAGGCGGTGTGCACAAAAGTAGTCAGCGCCGACAGCGGACAAAAATGACAAAATGGTTACTCATTGAAACTTAGCAAGGTTATGTTTTATGTCAGAATAATTTTTGCAATTTCTATTTTATAAAATATTTGCAATATATGGAATGATAGGATGTCAAATATTATGTGATGCATTGGGGGATGTAATAATTCTCACAAAATTACCGATTGAAGTATCTAATTTTATAAATTTCCTAGAAGATTATATGAGGAACAGATGTTTAAGAAAATAACTTTTTCTTTTACTAACATGAAAAATTCTTTTAGGTATACATATTTTCTCTTTGTAAAAGATACTTATCGTATGAATAAAATTCCAACAATAGTCGTCTGATTGCAATAATGAATTATATAAAAATGTGTTTCTTAAGTTAATATTTGAACAAGTTATAATAAAAGAAGCAGAAAATTGTATTTAAATTGTATAATACTTGCAGTTGTATGAAATAGAAGTCTATTTTTGACATAATTCGTCTATTTATTATAGATTTTGTACATGTAATGTTAATGTTAAAGATAGAAATTCACATGGTTCGTATTTTTCGTGTATTTTCTTCTCCGAGCTTGTGCAACTGATTCCACTTAGAGCCTGGTATATTTTCAATGAAGAATCTTCTTCATTTATTGCGAATATAAAAGAAAGATGCTAACATCATACACTGATATCGTGATGTGTAGAAATTTTCTTCTTTCCAATCATACAAGTTTTCTAACTAATATTATAATTATAACATAAATTTAAATAATATTATGAGAAAAATTATATTTTTTATATTTTGCGTTCATAATGAAGTCATTACGATACGCAATGTTTTGTTTTAGACGGTTGGTACTAGATGACGTTTCTTTAACCCATTTTTACCTCATTTATTTTTAGTTAATTGACAGCTCATTTTAATAATATAATGTCGAAATTATTATTATTTTTTTTTATTTAGGGACAATTTTAAGAAATGTTTAATAATTAATGTATCCGTTGGAATATTTTGATGAAAGTTGGTATACTTATGTTTTTTGGTACGAGGAATTTACTGGTGAGGTCGTTGAAGGTGTACCACACACCCATTTTTGGGTATGAGGATGGTGTGTTTTAAAAAACGGTGGAAATTTTTAAAAAATTTAAAATTCTGAAAATTTTTATTTAAGTAGTTTGAAGAGTGTAGATTTAAGATTTTAAAACCACAGGTCGATATCTCTTTTCGTGTCCGAGATATTCGGCCTCAAAACTTTGCTCAAAAATGCCCATTTTTGGGTCATATCCCAAAAATGGTCAATTATTCACAGCTGGCGATATCACCATTAGATTCTACGAGCAAAATTACATAAGCATACCAATTTTCATAATTTTTGAACAACAATTACAATCTCCAGAAGGAAAAGCCTGAAAATGGCCAAAAATCGCAAAAAATCTAAGGTGTACCCCTTGCGATTTTTTCAGTTTTTGACAATTTTAAGGAATGTTTAATAATAAATGTATCCGTTGGAATATTTTGATGAAAATTGGTATACTTATGTTTTTTGGTACGAGGAATTTACTGATGAAGTCGTTGAAGGTGTACCGCACACCTATTTTTGGGTATGAGGATGGTGTGGTTTAAAAAAGGGTGGAAATTTTAAAAAAAATTAAAAGTTCTGAAAATATGTATTTAAGTAGTTTGAAGAGTGTAGATTTAAGATTTTAAAACCACAGGTCGATATCTCTTTTCGTGTCCGAAATATTCGGCCTCAAAACTTTGCTCAAAAATGCCCATTTTTGGGTCGTATCCCAAAAATGGTCAATTATTCACAGCTGGCGATATCACCATTAGATTCTACGAGCAAAATTACATAAGCATACCAATTTTCATAATTTTTGAACAACTACTACAATCTCCAGAAGGAAAAGCCTGAAAATGGCCAAAAATCGTAAAAAATCTAAGGTGTACCCCTTGCGATTTTTTCAGTTTTTGACAATTTTAAGGAATGTTTAATAATAAATGTATCCGTTGGAATATTTTGATGAAAATTGGTATACTTATGTTTTTTGGTACGAGGAATTTACTGGTGAAGTCGTTGAAGGTGTACCGCACACCTATTTTTGGGTATGAGGATGGTGTGGTTTAAAAAAGGGTGGAAATTTTTAAAAAAATTAAAAGTTCTGAAAATATGTATTTAAGTAGTTTGAAGAGTGTAGATTTAAGATTTTAAAACCACAGGTCGATATCTCTTTTCGTGTCCGAAATATTCGGCCTCAAAACTTTGCTCAAAAATGCCCATTTTTGGGTCGTATCCCAAAAATGGTCAATTATTCACAGCTGGCGATATCACCATTAGATTCTACGAGCAAAATTACATAAGCATACCAATTTTCATAATTTTTGAACAACTACTACAATCTCCAGAAGGAAAAGCCTGAAAATGGCCAAAAATCGTAAAAAATCTAAGGTGTACCCCTTGCGATTTTTTCAGTTTTTGACAATTTTAAGGAATGTTTAATAATAAATGTATCCGTTGGAATATTTTGATGAAAATTGGTATACTTATGTTTTTTGGTACGAGGAATTTACTGGTGAAGTCGTTGAAGGTGTACCGCACACCTATTTTTGGGTATGAGGATGGTGTGGTTTAAAAAAGGGTGGAAATTTTTAAAAAAATTAAAAGTTCTGAAAATATGTATTTAAGTAGTTTGAAGAGTGTAGATTTAAGATTTTAAAACCACAGGTCGATATCTCTTTTCGTGTCCGAGATATTATTTTATAATTTTTTTTTTTTTTATTTAGGAAAGATTATTTACATGAAAATGTACAAATGGTTACAAATATAATCTCAAATTGAGTAAGTAAATGTTATTGCAGAAGGCGCAAAATTTATAAGACTTTCTTTCGCACTTGTCAATTAGTAAACTCGCTAATGCTCGTTTTCTAAATTTTGACGCGTGCGAAAAAAACATGTCTTATAAAACACGTTCTTTAATATACTATTCTGCCACAGTACCTTCGCTGGTATTTTGACTTTTTTGATTGTCACATAACATATATAGCATATTAAATATTTTCTTTAGTCATTTCAATATACTATGATGTATAATATTCATACACAATAGCAACAACTCAAAATAAAATTGTAAATTGTATCACTTTCTCGAAATGTCAAAGTTGATTCGGTAATCAAAAATGCCAATGTAGCTGTTAGAGGCGCTGACGCTCAAAATGTGCACATCGCCTATTGTAACGTTTTTATTTACTTTATGTTGGGTTAAATATTTATACCAAGTGTTTATTTACTTAATTTATTTTTACTTACTACTTATAATAACCCTATTGCACCACTTATATTTAAATTTTAACTTTAGTTTAAATCAGGGACCCGAACCGTAACGAAACCGTAACCGAAAACCGCACCGATATTTGACTTTTTATGAAACCGTAACCGAAAACCGAAACCTATATTTTATTTCTTCAAATATGGAAACCGAAAACCGATACGATAAATAAGTTCGTTCTGTAACCGAAAACATTACCGAACCGAAATAATATCGGTACTAAAACCATAAATTTAAAATTAGGTATTTTTTATTAACCCACATTTTTTCGTAGAAATACTTTGCATACCTTCGAGTTCATAAAAAAGTAATTTCTTATTTAAAAAAAAATTAAGGCATTTTATTCCATTTTTACCTTCCGTCACCTTTAGGTAAGGAAGGTATTGTCTTTGGTCAAAAAATTCGGTGGTGAGTTTTTGATGAATAAGCACGTTTTAGGGTCCCTAGAATACGATTTTACTATTTTTACGATGATGTCTGTATGTGTGTGTGTGTGTGTGTATGTGTGTGTGTGTGTGTGTGTGTGTGTGCGTGCGTGCGTGCGTGCGTGCGTGCGTGTGTGCGTGCGTGCGTGCGTGCGTGCGTGTGTGTGTGTGTGTGTGTGTGTGACAAAATTTTCTAATGCGATAACTCTAATACTACAATTCCAAAAATTATAATTCTTTCGTATTCCTCTTCGTTACATCCATGTGAAGAGCTGATTAGATTTTGGTTATAACTGGTCAACCGGAAGTACCTTCATTTGAAGATTCTAACAGTTTTTCTTGAAAAAACGGTGTTAAATATCATTTTTTCACATTTAATGTTATTATAAATATTAAAGAATTATTTATTCTCTATACGATTTTAATGCATTTTATACTTCATATTAAATGGACATAGAGTTAAAAAATTATAAAGAAATTAAATATCATATATATTAGTCAGCTTTGCTATAACTCTGGAAACAGCTGCTACATTAAGAAAATTCTGATTGAAAGGTGTCAGTGTCAAGTGCTGTTGACAGTATGTTTATGTTATAATTTTACTGGAAATATAGGATCTTTTGTTAGAAACTTACTGTATGGAATTTGTATAAAATACATACAACTGCCTTAAGGTAATGTACAAGAAATATAATCTTTTGCAAAGAACTTTATGTATGACATTTATATAAAATACATAGAACTGACGGAAGGTAATGTGCTGGCCACATCAGATTTTTTATTTATTTTTTGCAATTATAATAAAAAAAATACTCATTTGTTGACATTTTTCATTCAATCACCCCTTTAGTTTACGTATTACTATTGGAATAGAATTATTATTATAACTTAAAATTAAAATATTAATAGTTTACGAAAAGTATTTAATTTTTGTTGCAAAAATAAACTTAAGAACTAATTACTTACAGATTCTTTTCGAATTTTGAATTCCGAACAAGCCGAATATATCTATTAGTACTAGTTGTTAGTAAAACGTGGAATTAAAATGTTATTACATTACGAAATAGGTACTAAATGTATTTCATGTTGCAAAAAATAAAAACAAAGCTAATTTTTCATTTAAACCGAAACCGAAAAGAACCGAAACCGTAACGAAAACGAAATTTATTTATCTTTTTAACCGAAACGAAAACCGATATAATATTTTCAAAAAACCCGTAACTGCAACCGAAACCAAATTTTTATTAATGTAAAAACCGTTAACCGTAACCGAACCCCAAAATTTTTCGGTTCGAGTCCCTGGTTTAAATATACAATATATCAAAAAGAAATGTCAAATGAGTTTTTAATATTATTGTCCTACCTACATCTGTTCTTTTTAACAACAATATGCATTTTATTATTATTCTACACTGTACCACAGATTAATAATAACTTTCATACATTATGTACACCGTAGGTTAGGTACAGTCTCAGTATTATAAAATTCATAATCAATATTTTCATCTCTTTCTAGCATGCAATGGAAACCAGGAAGTGTGCATACACCATGTGTAGTTGTACATCGTCAACCGTTACGTAAACATTCGCAATATTCACATCTTCTATTCTAATATGCATTGATGCCGCTAGGTGCTGTTAGTCATTGTTATGTAATTGCTCTAAACAAAGACATCTGACGTAATTGTAACAATGACGTAAGATAGGTCAGTTTTGAGAAATAAATGTAAAGGAAAAAATATAGCTGTGGAATGGTGATACGTTAATGTTATCAGAAAGAAACAGTTACGATGTGGTTTTTAGTTTGTTGATAAAAATACGAAAAATGTAACCGGCAATATCGAGGAATTCTTGAATGAAATGTTCAATCACATTTTACTTCGCGCTACCCTGGGTAAGGGAGGTATAGGGATCGTGCTAAAACTTGCATATCGAGATTTTGGTAAATAACCAAGTTTTAAGGTCCCTAGAATCCAATTTTAATATTTTCACGATGATATCTGCATGTATATGTGTGTGCGGATCCTGTTTACGTTCTAACTCAAATACTATCATTCACAAAATTGTGAAATCTTGAATTTCTGCCTTATTCTAATATGGGAAGAAGCCATTAGATTTTGGTGTAAATCAGATAACCGTAAATGGTACTTTACTTGAATATCAAACTAGTTTTTTTTAAATACCTTTATGTTATTTTACCGAGATAGTATTTTTGCATAAAATAATTAGGTAACGTTTGCGTAAAGAAAAATTGATTTCCCATGTTAAACGCATATGTTCCACTTTTCCATACATATATTTGCTTTCAATAACAAAGTTATCAGTGAATATTATATTATTAATATATATCTGCGTTATCACTGCTATCCATCAATATCTTGTGCGTGTCGTGTATTCTACATTATATCCTAAATTTTCATATAAATCTACTGTCACAATAAATTTGTTTCACTTCCGCATATTATTCTTTCTGTTTCTGTTCAAATAAATTGATAGTAATATTGTAAATATTTTCATTGTATTCAGAAATTTATGTGACATAGTTTCGTGGGATTCTGTGATACAAAATACAAATTCATATTATTATTTTAAGGGATGATGAAAAAATAATTTGAGATGCAGTCGTGGTAAACAGTGTTTATTAAATAGTAATTTAATTAACTTTCCTACGTTTCGATTTCAATTGAATCATTATCAGTGATAGTTAAAGTACAGTTGGAAAATACGATCATTACATTACCAAATCAAAAATGTAAGGATGAAAATGTCAAAGATAACTGATTATCTTTAGTTGTTTCTGATGTATGCACGTATTTTATTACCTCTGATATTATTTGGGGATGTACGTATTTTAAATAATTAAACTTAATGTAACGTTTTTATTTATTTGGGTGAAGTGTAAATATCAGACAATTATCATTAATTAAAATTAAGTGTTTATTAAACTATAATGAAAGTTACTATTACTAATATTAAACAATTAATAAAAACTAATTAAGACTAAAACTATAATTAACTAAATAACACTAACACTATTTATTTAACCAATTAACACTACTATTTATTTCCACGATATTACAAATTATTTATTTCACTACGCGATTCATTCTTAGACTGCCGGTCTGTTGCAGACTCTTGTAGACTGTTTACGCGATATTTATATCACTATATACTTATATCATGTTCTACTGTCCGCCTACCGACCTCCACACCGTCTATATACTCAACTGACTCAACAGCGTCTGTATATTCAGCTGCTGGGACAGAAGTCACCTCTTTCACAACTCTCTGTCTATTTATGTAACTCTCTGTCTAATTTCCACAGCTTCAGTATCACAGACTGTCCGCATGCTACAATTCTTCAACACCATTGCCGAGTATTCACTTCTACTTGCCGCTACTGTCCCCGTATACCTAGCTTCCCAATACTATACAACACTACCGAGTATTCCGGAATACCAGTAACTTCCCGACTCGTCGTTACTGTCCTTGTACACTATAGCTTCCCAATACTCGTCAACGTCAACACTACCGAGTATTCACATCCACAGCTATCCCTATATACCAGTAACTTCCCGAGTACCTACTCGACACCAACTGCATACGCTCACTACGGTACTGCTGTCCTCACTAACACTTTACTCTCTAACACTCCATGTCAATATCTCTATGACTCTGTATATCACTAACTGTGTTGGCTATGTAAGTCAACCCCCGATCACATAACTAATGTTGTGTGATCAGGGACTCAACTGAACTAACTGTGTTTCGAGCATAGCTACGTCCCTTATATACAGCTGCCATTATTTTCTAGAACAGCTCTAGAATATTCGCATATAATAACAATGAACACAAAAGGTTCAGGCGACCGGAAGTAATTAACCAGGTTGCGACTCGT
The DNA here is from genome assembly GCA_963082715.1 of Harpalus rubripes. NCBI lineage: Eukaryota > Metazoa > Arthropoda > Insecta > Coleoptera > Carabidae > Harpalus > Harpalus rubripes. Next base: position 60,333,017 of record OY720455.1, read on the forward strand.
CTGTTTACCTCGCCCGGCTACTAGCGCGATTATGTCACCGCTATAAATAGACACTCGCTTACAGCGGCGGCGACGGCGGGCGTTCCACGTTACAATAATATCATGGTTTATTACCCATTTCTGGGCGTACCAATCTCCTTTTATTTGCAGGTTTCGGTAATGACGATATATCTATAATAATTGTACTTGAAAACATTTACTAAGCGTTACCTCACGGGCTCTCAAAACTGCCATGGGTAACTCTTTTGTGCTATATGATTTTTTTTTTCAAATTTCAAGTTTGGTGTCGGTTGGAATCACCTAATATCTTAATCAAATTTGTGACATTTTGATTGTCATTGTCATTTTATTTGTCATGTTAGTTCTAGAATGTTATGTGGTAGAGCACATTGTATAGAGGCGCTACATGTAAGGTTAGAATTTCGGCCTATTGATCGCGTACATCAATCTGTCAACAAAAATTGATGAGTTGTCACACCTTCTATATTTATACACCGTGTTGTTACTAAAAATTACCTACCTTATTGAGTAAAATAACACTTTCCACAAATGTTATGTAGGTTAGTAATTTGCTATTTATGTCTATACTCATGCAAACATAATTATAAATAAATAAGTTTGCATACCGACAAACATATTAAAATGCATGCTATTATTAGGACAATAAAATTATTTATGCACATAAAGGTAGAAAAAAAAATAGGCAAACATGTTCTTATATTTTTTCAGAAAATAAATTAACGCATTAACATCTTGTAAAACAATGCATATTTTATTTTATTTCTAAAATAAGTATAAAATTCTTGTTAGAAGATAATCCTGAATATACTAGTGACTTTATTATCAGAAAATTCGCACATAAAAGAAATTTTAATATGTTTTCAACTCATTAATGAGATTTATAGTTGTTGAAAATCAATAAATAGAACAATAAAATAAGAAACAAATGCATATTATTTTAAATTGTATGTCGTATGATGAGTAATAAAAACACTATATACTGAAATCGTAAAACAGGGAATAAATCAATTTTGATGTTTCGAAATGTAAGTAAAATATGTCAAACATGATGACAAGGTCGAAAAATGTAACAGTAATCGTTTCCAGATTTTAACAAACGTTGGGTTTTTATTTGCGGTATAGTGTCATTGACTTTACAGTTAGTCATTCATAAAAATTACATTACCTTCCGTCAGTTATATGAGGTATTTACGAAAATTCTACCGGTGAACTGTTACAGGTAAACAGCTTTTTGTCAGGTTATATCTACCGGAATCGATATTTTAAGAACGCAAGTATACTAGAAAGGATACGAATAGTTTTACGAGCAGCGGTGTTCAAAAAATGTGATTTATCGAATTTATTATGTTGTCTGATGACGATTTTGACGTTTGAATAGCTGTTGCTTGGCAACTTTACAAGCTCTCGGGCGATAAAAGCCAAATTGCGCCCGTTTTTGAGGGCGGATAAACAAGTTTATGATCTCAAAATAAAATAAATACATTTAAATATTTCATAAAATTGTGAAAAATATCCTATATGACTTTCTAATTTTTATTTGTAGAGATGTTATAAATTAAACATTAAACTAATAATAATTTTTTGTACAAAAATGAATCAAATTTTTATAAGGAAACTACCACAAAATATACATAGGAAATTCCGTGCAATATTGCCTGTAGATAGCACGTTTGCTTAATTCAAAAGAAAATTATGTTTCAATGTATATCCTTATAAATTTTATGAATTTGCGATATACATAACGTCCAAGATAAAGTATTCAACATAATGATCTAAATCTCGAGTACCATAAAGAGTTAGGAAGTCGGTTATATTAGGCAAAAGTTCCCCATTAGGAGGCCATTTTAGCGATGTATTGTTTACCCGAAAATTATCACATGTTACTAGATAAGAGGCAACAATATAAATTTTGCAGTATTTTATTTTTGCAAAATCCAGGAAATCTACGATTATACACAAAGAAATTGCAACACAAGCTTCTTTACGAAATCCTGCCCAGAAAAATGCGCAGAATAACATATCAAAAGTTTCCGGAAATCGGACCATGGGAACCTCCGGGCAGTTGGTAAAAATGAAGCCATTTTTAGGTTTTTGGCCATTTTCTCGAAAACAGTCGCTCGTATAAATATTTTACAAGAATACAAAATTAAAGCAGAACTTTTTTTTATACAATGAAATCTGAACTACGACTTCCTTGTACGCAAGACCAACATGAAATACTCGTATAGACCCAATTATAAAATTGCCGTAATTTAACATAACATTAATTTTTTTTTTATACTTTTTTGCCCTAATCCATAGCAAGCTTTATTACAAAAACCAAAAAGTATATAATTTTTAAATTTACATATCTTGCTTATACAAAGGGCTAATTTAATAATATTGGATGCGCTAGACGCAGAATTTAATTCTCTAAAACTATTATTTGAAGCATTTATTTCTAAAATCAAAATAAAACCATTTTATTCAAGAAAAACTGTTAATAACTTCAGGTAATATATCACTTCCGGTTAGTCTATTTTCACCAAATTCTACTATGTTATTCCCAAAAGTCTTATATACCAAATTTGAAAAGTTTTGGGTTATATTTAATATTAGTTTTTTATTAAAATCTATTATAGGCTTCAAGTAAAGTTCCACTTCTGGAAATTATGTAAAGACCAAAAAGGGAGGTGCACAACTAGATGTTATAGCAGCTAAATACAAATTTTCAACTTTCTACAGCATACCGTTTTTGTGTTATGCGAGATACGTACGTACGTACAGACATCACAACGAAATTAGTCAAAATGAATATTTCCGTTGAAATCTGAAAACCGAAATGTTTCGCGATTACAATACTTCCTTTACTTTGTACAAAGAAGTAAAAAGGATTCTTACACTTTTTACGTAGGATAAAGTGTCAAAGAGTTAGGTTAAAAAGTATTTTACCAAAATAACAATTTAAGAAAGAAATTAAATTACTCAAAAAATATACAATATTGCGTATTTGATACTTGATCTAACAGATTTTACTATTTATAACAATTTTAATTCATCGTGACATCGAAAGAAGTAAATTATCGATGATTTTTAAATCATCAACGCTTTTTTACAAATTTTCATTTTTTCATCCACCACTCTGATTCCGTTAAAGGTAGGATAACGCTGTTTAAAATTTTGAATTGAGTATGAAATTCATTTTCATATCATGTATTATATTTTTGCTGATGAGCGGTTTCATTAACACTTTGAAATAATATCATTAACTATAAAAAACTTACAAAGTGACTGATGAGGGCCCGTTAAATTAAAATACAATTAAATTTAGATAACATCAGAAAGAGAAATTTAGTGCGCAAAAATTCATCATTGTTTTTATTTTGATACAAATTATATTTTTAGAAATATTAATGAGCGCAGTTAGAATGGAATTTTACGTGTGGAAAACCACATGAAAGATAACTAAGATACGGAATTCCAAATTATATAGAATAATATTAGTTTTTACACATTTTTAATCAGATTTCCTCAATACGTATAAATCTATAAGTACTGTTTCATTTAAAAATCAATAAAATGTTTCAAATCTGTACAGGAAAATATGTAAATCCCTGTGTTCCTTAAAAACTGCAATAATCTTTGCGAAAATTAAATATTACATTAATATTTCTTCATCTTTATTTCACAAGATATTCAGAAAAAAATTGACGTCTTCATAATTCCCGTCTAAAAAATCCCTACTTACACAATAGTCCTCTTTATACTATCCACGTTTTTAAAATCCTTCGAGGAAATCTGTTTTCATCTCATTCATTAATTAACACAATTATTTACTAGCGAATCATTTTTGATTTACCACCACTCCTCTGAGAATATTCCAGTGAAAAACGAAAACCACGCTTACTCATTTTCCTGACTTACAGAATTAGAGTTGGCTTTGGCTATGAGCCAGTGGAAGACATGTGAAAATCTTCAGTATCCTTTTATCTTCGGTGGTGTGTGGTCGATAGTTATCGCATAGCGAACATAACCTAACTTTGTGATTGTTTTATTTTATATTGTTGTGTTTTAATTGTTAAAACTGTGAACATGCATTATTTTAGTGGATTTAAACATAATTTACTGAAGACTGTTTTTGGGATTATTATACAATTTGGAAAACAAATAGTAAGGTTAGTTAAAACAATCTGTATATACCTAATAGGTTTTGGCTGTCAGTAATCACATTTATATGTTATTATGTGACTTTTATTTTAAGTAACTGAAAGCCTAAAAAACAAATTAGTGAGGTATTACATTATTTTCATGAAACTCCTTCTACTTAAATTGAAAGTGATGTGGTATCTGTATTCTATGTAGTAGATGTTAATTTCATTTTGTTCTCGAACAGTGGAGTTGGCCAATTGGAGTCACAATAAAATTGATCTATTTAAACACTTATAAAAATATATAAATATATTTTAAATATCTTTCATGATCAATAATTGGTATATGCAAGAACAATAAAGAATTTAATAATATAAATTTTTTAAAAACCACGTATAGTCCAATTTTCGATTATCATTGGCAACCTGTATCATTGAACATATCTTTCCATTCTACAGGGTGTAATCATACTTCAGGAAAAAATGAAAGGGCATATAGTACTGACCAAAATGAGTAAAAAAGGCTTAATCAATGTGTCCTATCTTCAATAGTTTCCGAGATATAAGGCAGTGAAAAATGAGTTCTACGGGGTTTACCTCTGCTATCTCGAAAACTATAAGAGTTACGACTTCGATTAAATAATAGTTTGTTTACCTTATGAAACTTAATTTCTTTATAATTTTTTAACTCTATATCCATTTAATATGAAGTATAAAATGCAGTCAAATCGTATAGAGAATAGAATTTTCTTTAATATTTATAATAATATTAAATGTGAAAAAATGATGTTTAATATCGTTTTTTCAAGAAAAACTGTTAAAATCTTCAAATGAGAGTACTTCCGGTTGACCAATTGTAACCAAAATCTAATCAGCTCTTCATATGGATGTAACGAAGAAGAATACGAAAGAATTATAATTTTTGGAACTGTAGTATTAGTTATCGCAGGCGAAAATTTTGTCACACACAGACACACACACACACGCGCACGCACGCACACACGCACACACGCACACACACATATACATACATCCACACACATACAGACATCATCGTAAAAATAGTAAAATCGTATTCTAGGGACCCCAAAACGTGCTTATTTATGAAAAACACCACCGAATTTTTTGTCCAAAGACAATGGCCCGTATTCTGAGCGTATTTTTTTAATAAAAAGCACTTTTATGGAGCACGCTCCACACACATACAGACATCTCGTAAAAATAGTAAAATCGTATTCTAGGGACCCCAAAACGTGCTTATTTATTAAAAACACCACCGAATTTTTTGTCCAAAGACTACCTTTCTTACCTAAAGGTCACGGAAGGTAAAAATTGTTTTTTTTCATCTTAATCGCTATTTATTGAGTAATACTTTAAGTATAAAGTGTACATTTTATTATTTTTGCTGGACCCCATTCTATATTTCAAAAAGGCGATAGTAAGAAGCTTTAAAGTTTTAGATATGTTTGATAGCCTCTATCATTTGTTTTAAGGTCTAGTTTTAATATGATAGATGGCACTTTGTAAATTTTTTGTATCTGTCTAAGATTTTTTCAATTAAATTTGATTGATGTACAAACTTGACAAAAGCAATGAATTATGCATTGAAGTGAATTTATTGATTTTTAAAAAAATATAAGATACTATTATTTTTGTAAACGACAGTACAAGAAGTTAAAATTATCTACTTGACCCTAATATAGCTGAATATAATCCAAATTTAAATTAATCTAAATAAAATTGCCATTGTGTTAATTCAATTCTGATAAGAGGAAAATTTATTTCATGCTTTGTCTTAATTTCTGTATACAATAATTGTGCACAGAAACACTGATAAAGCAAAACAATTAAATAATTTACAAAGACTAGAAAACACTACCTACATGGGGTGCGTTCCAAAACCTTACTCTGGAGTATCGAGTATGGTAAAATCCGTTCCAAAACTATTGCGCTTATGCTGAATTTATACAGCGTAAGCCGTAACGTAACGTACCGTGCCGTAACGTAAAGTAAAGAATAAATCAATGCATACTTATGTGATAATTTATACAGACGTAAGCCGTAACGTGACGTACCGTGCCGTAACGTGTCAAAAACCCAAAGATCGCGAACTTTTATCTTGCTACGTTACGGCACGTTACGTTACGTTGCGATATTATGAAAATTATTGCTTACCTGCGCTATAGTCTGTTTTTGTGTGGCTAATTATGTCAAAGTTGGAATTAATAAATTAAATGGATATAAATATAAAAAATACTACATTACGAATAGTCTGTCTTGTGTGATTTTGACTGACATAAGTGACATGTGTCATGTGTCAAAGTTTGGATTAATATATTAAATGGAAATATATATGAAATATAGTGCATTGCGAATAAACTAACGAATCTGATAAATACAAATCTGATGTACATTACATTTGTATCGACAGAGCATTAGTATGCTTTTTACGAAAATGTACCGTAAAAGTTCTGTATAAAATAGCCTAGAAAAATCACGCGTTACGATACGTTACAGTACGCCACGGCACGGTACGTTACGTTACGGCTTACGCTGTATAAATCCAGCATTACTCTTAGAGTTTACGCGATAAACGTTCCAAAATTCGGAGTACGCACTCTAGAGCATACTCTTCGTACTCTGCTACGCTAATAGGGTACGAAATACTCCAATGAGAATTTGCGTGTCCTACACAAATTTTTACAACGAAACATACAGAAATCGAGTTTGAAATAAAAATAAATATTGAAAATTATCAATATGTTGGAGTAATTGAGGATTATTTATCTTATAAAAAAGTCATTTGAAAAACATAATAGTAAAACCTATATTAATTATAAAAAATGTTTTAATAAAACAGGAAGTGCACACAATAAATAATTTTTGGCAGTCAAAATGTCGTATCAAAAAGATATTTTCTTATTTTTAAGGTTATATTATTTTATTTACTCAAAGCCGTTCGTAAATACTCCCGCAAATATGGTCACGTGACCGTACTACAAGTAGGGGATCCACTTACTCTGTATCTTTGTTTTGGAACGCACCCATGTAGTTGTAATTTAAACTAAATTTAGTTGAACTTTGCAGAACAAATGTAAATAAACATCTTAATTCCCGGTTATACCATTGGCATTTAAATTTTATGCGGTACGTAAACACAAATGAAAAATCAATATTTTGATAGCAGTAGTTAAAAACTCATTTGACATTTAGTTTTTATAACATTCTCAATTTAAATTGTATTTTAAACAGTTCAGCTATAACAATAGTTATTTAAGTATTAACGACAGTAATTGTTTCCTACCGGTTGAGGATGATTTTATAGCCGATACCGGTAAAAGAACACTTACTGACCGCATTGCTTGTTACGTTTTTGTACAATCGACGCATAAAATATTTTTTGCACGATCGGGTTATTTTTTATATTTACCGATAGTGTTTCCAAGACAGTAGGTCTTATTTACAAAATACTGAACGGTAAGTGATGTGACTCACGTCGGTAAGTGATGTGACTCACGTTGGTAAGTGATGTGCTTCACTTACCGTTCAGGAGGCGAGACGGTAAATAAATAAAAACAAAAATCAAAGCTTACTTCAAAAATGACAAATAAAAAAATTTAATATGTCAATAGTTATTTTTATATTTTGCGTTCATAATGAAGTCATTACGATACGCAATTGCGTATCGTAATGACCTTCATTTCGATACGCAATTTTTTGTTTTAGACGGTTGGTACTAGATGACGTTTCTTTAACCCATTTTTACCTAATTTATTTTTAGTTGACAATTCATTTTAATAATATCATGTCGAAATTATTTTTATTTTTTTTTTATTTAAGGAAGATTATTTACATGAAAATGTACAAATGGTTACAAATATAATCACAAATTGAGTAAGTAAATGTTATTGTAGAAGGCGCAAAATATAAAAAATAGTATAAAGAACTCATTTTATAAGACTTTCTTTCGCACTTGTCAATTAGAAAACTCGCTGACGCTCGTTTTCTAAATTTTGACGCGTGCGAAAAAAAAACATGTCTTATAAAACACGTTCTTTAATATACTATTGTATCACTAGACCAGAAACTGAATATTTGCGAGATCCAGTTTCTGGGCGTGTGATACACAAGATTTTTTGTACCGACTTCTCCATAAATTCTTCGTATATTTCTCTACACTTTATTCTATGTTACATAATCTAAAAAATTAACATATAATTTTATCGGTTTTGCATTGCAAGTTTAATCATAATTACTTACATTTGAGCTTAAAATGCGTAATTATTTTATATCTATTGAAAATATAACATTATATAGTTTTTATATACTTTCGCATATTTTTAATTACAGATGGCAGAAACTCAATTGTTTCACGTGAAGTTGGAACTTATAATTAATCTATACGAGATGTTAGTAATAACAACATATTATTTTTATGACAAAATTTAGTTATTTAAGTTACAACAATTAAAGATTTATCCCTAAAATTTGTAAATATTTTGCTAATTCTTGTGTTGAAAATAATTTTAAATTGATATATCATCAGAACAGTAATGCCAACTCCTTTTGCCGGCCTAGGTCAGCAACAGCACATTTCTGGACGATTTTGAGTTCTGTAATAATAGTCAAAATGGACGGAGGTACGAAAAATAATTTTCAACTCTTAATTTTCTTTTGAATTTTGTGCGTCGATCGTGTAAAAAATAGTATAAGCATCACGAACGTTAAAGAATTACCATTACGGCATATTACCCATTGTTGGGTGTAATTTAGACGTAAAATGTGAGAATATCTCACATAACTTTAAAAAATCTTATCGAAATAAGTTACAAAAGCTTTTATAGAAGTTAAAATGTCTAACGATGCAAATTTTCACTAAGAATACACGTATTTTAATGACTACAATATTTTTGACGTTTCGTTTGACAGCCCAACTGGCAGTTGTTCGCGCCATTTTCTTACTATTTGCAGCGATAGAAAGAGATAGCCATTAAATTGAAAAGGTCCATTGAATAGGGCTGTTGCAAGAATTTTTATATGCGTTCTAAGTATTAAATTTAAAAAGATATCATTATTTAAATAGCTTCAAATTTGAAAATATCGCCAAATATCCATTAGATATTTTACAATTAATTTTTGAAATTTGGATATTTTGATAAAGTCACGTGATCTGAAACAATATGACGTCACAACAGATACATCTTCATCGGTTCCAATTGTCAATTCTTTGTGTTTTGTTACAAGTGTTATGATAAATATATTGTCAAAGTTGTCAAACAAGTGTCAAATTTTTGAGTTTGGTTCGTGTTAGATAATACAAAATTCAATATAAAATGAGTAATTTACTGTATCGTATTGTGCCTTCTTGCAAAAATGCACTAGGAACAAACCTACTATTGAATTTATAAATATGTCAAAAGATGCGAAGAAAAGAAAATTATGGCTGGAAGTAGTCGAAGAGCTGATGGTTGGGTTTTTACATTTTATTTCACCTTAACTCTTTAACACACCTTATTTCGGCAACAGTAAAACAGTCGTTTTCTGATATAAATTAAGCCATCATCCAGCTTTCAATTTTCGGTGAACTGTCCGACTTAGCTTGAGTGTATTCTGTATTAGCCATTATTATTCATTTATAATAGAAAATATCAGCGTCAAATGTCAAACACGGATCATATATACCCTTTATAGATAGCCGACGACTACTATAACAATTGAGACAATGTTGCACGTATCGCCGTCTGGCGCTTGGAAGAAAAACTAATTGTGAAGTAGGCAACCTGGTGTGTATATAGGAAATATCAAGGAGGACCAGCGACCCGCAATACTTTGCAATACACTAAATTTTTAAAATAGAATATCATTTAAATAAAATATGACCACAATTAACGGAAAAAAGTTTATTTTCTGATTTCATCAAATTTTTGTTACATAATGATTGCATTTCATCAACGTAGCCCAACTCACCGGAGAGCAGCATATCTGAAGCACATGACTTTCGGTAAACTGATCGACTTATCTTGAGTGTACTCTATTAGCCATTATTACTCATTTATAATGGAAAATGTCAGCGTCATATGTCAAATTAGAAGTTTGTTATTAACATGTGACAAACTATCGCCTACGTGTATTTATCTAAATACCAAAAATAAATGTAGGTGATGGAAAAATTGTATTTCTATTGGCTGTAAATGACGTAATATATGGGCTTCTACGACATAGGAGTTGGGGGTTGTTTTTCATGACTATTTTTGGCGCCAATATTCGTATTTAGTTATTTACGAAAATAAGAAATTATTTAAAAAAATAATTATTAATAAGAAAAATATTGCATAAACTTCCATTTAAAATACTTTTTGAAAAATGTGAAACAGGCTCATTACTTGCGAATCAGGAATTTAATAAAACCTACCACCTTGGAAACCCTATAGGTAAACATTGGAAAAAAACCGATCATGCAAAAAATAAATATAAATTTTATATCGTTAACTTATCTAACGAATTCTCTGTATTTTAAAATTATTAATAATTTCACTTGAGATAAAATTGTTTAATAAAATATAATAACTTTATTTATTTCTTATCGTTAGAAATGTCGATAAAATGTTGTGTTAAGTTTAAGGTGTCCAGGTGTATGATTATGATACTATGAAGCATAAATTATTCTCAAAAATCATAAAGAAAATAGGTAAACGACTTAAGAACGATTTAAGGTAAAATAATTTTATTTTTGTTTATTAATAATAATAATTTACATTACTAGCTTTTTTTCTCCGATTGATAGAAAAGTGATAACTTTTTGACTTTTCATTTCGAAAAATGCATTATTTCGGTAAGTGTTAACTGTACGGGAATATATTCCTGATCTTTTGTAAGAATGAAACAAATTAATTAATTTATTTAACATTATTAATCATTATTTATTGACACTGTGGTATACCAGATATTGAAAAATCGCTGCAACTATCGTTTATTTTCATTCACTATCAAAACAGAAAATGTTGCATAGAATTTGACGTAGCTGTTTTTTTCCCAAAATTAACAAAACCTATTCAAATAATTTTTTACTCATTTCTGGAGTGGAAATTGCACCACAGGGGTAATTTTTGAGCCATTTAAAATAAATAAATACACAAACAAAAATTTTACCTTGAAAAGTGTTACAATTTTCTCTTTTTGATGTATCGTATTAACAATCACTGCTTTGTAAAGTTCATATGAAAACATATTTCGTAGGCTTACAGAGACCCACACTTTTAATTAAACTTTTCAAATATTGTTGTTTACGAATACGTATTTTATATTTTCAAAGTTTTGTGATTATTTGACATTTAGAAATATGATGTACCTATACTCTGTTTCATTTAAGCCATTCAGTAAATTGGTCATCAGCGCCAGTTTTAATCAACCGAAATTACATAGGGTAAACTTGACTCGTCTCTAATTTCAGCCAATCAGAGAGTTCAAAACTATGCCCTATTCTCTACAATACTGAATGTACAAAAAAAGCAGATAGCTCAATTTTTTGTAATTACTCTGTATAAAGTCCGTTTCCACGATTTGATCCACACGTCATCAATAGTAAACGTATGGTTCAAATCGCCAGGGGCGGGAGGGATTTGATGACGTCATATTGTTACCATGGTTTTATTATAGGGATTTAATTTTCTAGTTTGATATAAGATGAAGTATGACAGGACTTTGGCATGTTTGACATTTTCAATATTTTATTTGCAATAACTTTGTTGTTCGCTAATATACCTACTGCTGTGTGAATATATATTATTATTCATCAAAATTCAAAGTGACACATATTTCGCAATTGAATAATTATGATGTAATGTCAAAACTGGTACAAACTGACAGTTTGACCTGTATTGTGTCAATTTCGTTATTCATCAAAATTCGAAGTATAAATAGTTATTTAGAAATAATAAACCAATTGAATAAATACGATATAAGTATAATGGATGAAATATACCTCTTTTTATTGTCCAAAATAAATATGTTGCAATAATTGTCGAAAATCTTAGAAACACCGTCTTTGCAATGGCAAAATGCACAATATGTATAATCCCAAGAATTAACAAAATTTAACTAATAAAAATAAATAACGAAGCACAAATTATTATCGACGCCAAAATCACCTTAATCACATGAATGACAGAATGAGAATATTCAAATAATTCATATGTTTGAAAATGATACTCGTTACCGCGGTTACAATACAGTTTCTATTTCATTTTTTGCCGTTGGTTAGACGGAGATAGCGTATACCCCTCTGAAAAACTGACGACAATGAGATAGCGAATAAAAGTCTCATATGCCAACAAAGATGTTGGATAAAAGTTTTGTAATTCTTGAATCAGAAATTGATGACGTGGGGATCAACTGGGAGATATAGAGTGTATTGCCCGTATGACATACGTTTCTTTGTTCATAGCCTACTCCAAGTTTTTTTTTTTTTTGAACACTGTATTTATTTTGTAATTTACTGGCTTTATAAAAATATCTGTTCATCTGCTGTGTATTTAATATTTATTACTGATTACGATTAAACACAGGTGTCTTTGATTTCAACAAAGATAAGATTATACTATGCACGTGTTATGACATTACTAACAATTATGACAAATTTGTCATTTCTTTTCATTGTTTATCTAGATCTAGACTACTGTGAGAAAACAAAGCAATAACTTAAAATAAATAAGTGATAGTTCAGGTCATTAACTTAACAGTTATTAATAAAACTGTTTTTAGAAGTCATAATATTTCCTTTTCCTGTTAAACCAGTTATAAATCATATGTTTCTCTTAAAAATGATTCTTAATGTTTTGGTTGCTTCCTTGAAGTATTTTTAAATTCATATCATTAGAAAACTCTGAAAACAGTATGACTTATGTATCTAAAAATATTATATCTAAGAAATCAAGTTATCGATGAGCATGAAAACAAAAAATAAACTGTCTGAATATTTTCACGAATAGTGCCAAATAAAACATATAATTCATTTGCTTTCATTAAGAAAATATTCATTCTGTTCCAAAGATTGGGAAACTGCGTAGATATAATTTACTTTTCGACAGTGGTATTTGCAAAG
>OY720455.1:60348764-60393764 GCA_963082715.1 Harpalus rubripes
ACATGTTACTTGACATCACGGTTCTCATAAAGACAGTGTCATGGAGTTGCCAACGCATTTACATGGAGCGTTTCCAAATCTTCACCAAATAATTCTGTTCTTAATATTCGCACATTTGTTAATCTTGTACATCTTTATCACATCACAATACGGAGTGTCACATATGACAATTTTTAAAAAAGCAACAGTTATATCCATACCATGTGCAAAAAGTTCAATGTTTTCAGCACATAACAGACTTCAATTTTGGGAATGGCTCATATTGTTCATGAATGAGACTGAATTTACTTGGGAAGGTGTATTTATTATGCACAATACACATCTCGACAGACGAAAATGCTGTAAAAATTTTCATTAAAACATATTTGAGCGGGAACAATAAATGGACGACTAATTATTGGTACTCAAGTACCTCTTTTAGATGGACAAAAGTTTGTACTTACATTTTTAGAATAACGTATTTAAACTATTATGATTTATCGACGATAAATAATCATCTCATAACCTAATAACTATGCTTTTGCTCTTCCTGTCGTTACCTCACCTCGCCCCTCCTTGTCTTCCACTATTCACAGGTGATTAAAAAGTCTGATTTAATACACAACTTTATAATTTTGTAACCCAAAATTTAAATTTCTTTATTTTAAAAATTGTACTATTACGAATTAATTAATAATAAATGTTATTTCCGTTGATTCGTTTATTAATTACTGTGTCTGCAAGTGTAACCGATAACCGACGATTTTTGAGCTGTGTGTATCCCATTTGAATACGACAGCTGTCATTTGTTCTCCATGGGCGCGCGCCGAAGTATGCAGCAAATCTTTAAAGAATTTTAACTCAAAATCTAAAAGACTTAGAAAAAAAAGTTATTAAGAAATATTGTTGCTCTCGTCGAGTTACATTACTGGTTAAATTTAATGCACTTATTTCATTTACACCCTGTAGGTATATAACAAGATTTAGAAGTAAATTTTTTTTTCCAAAAACTAAACAAACTTGTCAATAGTTACAAAACAAAACTATAATAACATTGAAATGTTAGCCGCCTACTCTTTTCATTCTTAAACCTGGTCAAGGTGGCTACAATGCTCCCCCTTAAGTATAAGGAAAGAGTAGACTACTAATAAAATAAACGACAGCGATGGCAGAAGTGTCATCAAGGTTATCAAATTCCAGAGGTAGGTGGCTACACATATACATCACCGTAAAAATAGTAAAATCTTATTCTAGGGACTCTAACACGTGCTTATTCATCAATATCTCACCACCGAATTTTTTGACCAAAGACAACCCTTCTTTACCTAAAGGTGACGGAAGGTAAACACATTTGGTTTGTTCGTTTCGCTACTTTGCGTCTACGGTTTACTGCCGCGCCCATACACTTTATATGGAGGCGGCAGTAAACCGTAGACGCAAAGTATCGAAACGAACCATTGACATCTTACATAAATGGACCCAACGTAGAGAGAGAGGAATTGACGCTCACCTTAGAAAAGGAAAGATAGATAAACGGGGCAACGTCAAACAAGAACATTGTTGCGGTCTGTTGTTTTGTTTGCTGGTCTTACAGTAGTGACAGCTACTAAAAGTCCAATATATTTCCTCAGAATATTAGTAAAAATAATATTCGTATCTCATACTAAGAGTTAGTTACAATACAAAGTGAGTAATTTTGATTTAATGTGAAATAGAAATAATTTGAATGTAGTTTGCTGGTAATTCAGGTTATGTTCTGTCATTCATGCTACGCATATGTGTGATTTCATTTATATTTCAGAATTCTTTTAAAATGGTTATGTCATGCAGTGCAAATGGATGCACAGTTCGTTATCAAAAAGTCATAAAATTTCACACGTCTTTCTTATTCATTGTAAACTAAACTGTCATATCTTATATGAATGTTTTTTGAGTAGATTTCCGAAAGATGAACTGTGAACAGACTGGCTTATTGCAGTTAGAAGACACAATTTCAAGCCATCCAAACATTCTGTGATGCAGAAATCATTTTCAATCGACGGACTATACCTAAAATGTATATAAAAATAGTTTTAAATAAATAATATTAGCTAAAGCAAAAGTACTTTTCTAGATTTGTTATTTTTACAAATAATTTAATATACGAATGAAATATTTTATGTTAAATCGAATATAAACTATATTTTACATTGTCATTTATGATGAATGAGATGAATATTCCTAAGCACCCTGTGTTATTTTTCATCTTTTGACTTTGCCCCTAACTTAGCTCTATCCTTTTCTAAGGTGCTTATACAGTGTAGCAGTACTTACGTTGCGTCCATTTATATAATACGTCAATGAAACGAACAGACCTATGAAATAGTTATGTATACTATTTACCATTCGAGGACGATTTTGCGCTCGAGCGATAGCGAGGGCTGGCAAATAAGTTGGAGAGTGGTCAAATGTTTCTACATCTCGTGTTGCATATAAGATTTTTTCCACTCCCGATGATTTATTTTTTATCTGTTCATTTTTACTGCCAGATATGTCAAGGAATACCGTTGAATATTGATACATTAAAAAAATAATAATTCAGATCCTTCAACATCCAAACAAAGAATCTATTTGTTTCTAAATTTTATCAATTTATAAAGCTAATGTCATTTTCCATTTCAACAAAAGTCTTTCGAAAGTCTTCTGCGGACTATTGCAAAGTTTATTCAGTTTTTAATATTTTATAACGTTTCATTTTCATCCCTCGAATTTTTCACGCGAGGATTTCACAAATAATTGAATATCGCCTGTGTTCCTTTTCTCACAAAAGGTAATAAAAGATCGTCGCCCTAGCAACGATGAAGAGAGGTAGAGAATTTCATGTTTTTATACAACAAAGACAAAATGAATTGGGGTCGCTTTGAAAATTGTCAGGTTCATAATGTATAATTCTCGTAACTTGAACATGGAGCTTCATCAGAAAATACATGAAGTTGGTAATAGAAATTTGTAAAGGAAAATTTTGTTTCCATGTTAACATCATTTTAATAATGTACGAGGTTGGTTAATAATATTTTATTGAAAACAGGTATAACATTTTAAAATACACCCCTCCTGCATTTACGCACTTTTCAAAACACTCCTGGAAGCCATTTTCTGAAAGTGTCTTCAGTTGCCTCGTCGAATTTTCCATCACCTCTGCTGAATTTGGAAAACGTCTCTTCAATTTCATTTTTAGCCGTGCGAACAAGTAAAAATCGGCTATTGCAAGGTTGGGAGAATAGGAGGGGTGTACCAGAGTGGTGACATTGGTCTTGGCATGTAATTTTTACTATCAGGGAGCGATGTACCGGATCGTTGTCATGCAGCAAAACCCAATCGTTTCCTGCCCGATTTTCAGGACGATTTCGTCTGATAGCATCTTGTAGGCATTGAATAATCTCCTTCTTTACAGCGAGGTTTACAGTTTGGCCTTGAGGAAGCAATTCGTCATGATTCAAGCCCTGGTAATCAAAAAACACCTTTTTACCTCCCGCTACCCTTGGTAAGGGAGGTATAAGGATCGTGCTAAAAATCGCATATCGAGATTTTGGTAAAGACCACGTTTTAAGGTCCCTAGAATCCAATTTTAACATTTTCACGATGATGTCTGTGTATATGTGTTTGTGTGTGGTTCCTGTTTACGCTCTTATTCAAATACTATCATTCAGAAAATTTTGAAACCTTGTATTTCGAACTTTTTCTGTAATGGAAAGAGCTCATTAGATTTTGGTGTAAATCGGATAACTGGAAATGGCACTTTACTAGAAGTTCAAAATAGTTTTTCTTCGAAAAATACCTTTAAATGTTATTTTTTCGAGATTAATGTTATTATAAAAATTAAAGATTATTAAATTTACATTAATACTTTTTCTATATGGATAAATTCATAAAATTATCTGTAAATTTAATCCCGGAGCCTACGCTTTAAACAAGCAAATCTCCTTGGTTACACAGTACCATAAGAGCCTGCAGCTTTCGCAGGTAGTAGGTATAGTTTGTGTCAAAATGCACATTGACTTCGACTTCTTAAGCTCGGTTAACCCATCACTCCAGGGTATTTTCTTACCTATGCTGCCAGGGGCGGATTACCAAATTTACAGTACTAACCGGGAAATATACAGTTAATATCTTTTAATGTATTTTGACTATATAAATTTCGCTAAACGTTGTATCACATTATTCTTGTTTCATTTGTAAACAACTGAAGTAAAATGTGGCACCCATGGAGTGATTTTCCGGACGAAGAAAATAATCTAATATTGAAGGAGAACATATTTTTAAGATTTGTATAATGTAAAAAAATATATAAATAAATTATTGAATAATAAACTGAAGTAATTTTATTATCTGATTTGTGGTTACTGTTTTAAATTTGGTAATTTGGAAAAATTGTGGATACCTCTTCTGTGTGCTTACCGTTGCAAATCTTTTAAGCAAATACATGCTGTGATGGGCGTAAAAGTTAATGTGCATTTATCTTGACACAAACTATACCTCC
Source organism: Harpalus rubripes (assembly GCA_963082715.1). Lineage (NCBI taxonomy): Eukaryota > Metazoa > Arthropoda > Insecta > Coleoptera > Carabidae > Harpalus > Harpalus rubripes. Next base: position 60,353,263 of record OY720455.1, read on the forward strand.
ACTCGCCAATTTACACTGTCCCAACTATACTGTTGTGCTGCTCAAACTCACTAACACCTTACTTCTTACTGTCTTAAATGTCTTTCTAACGGACTAAAACTCTATGGCTGGTAGCACGAGCGTGGTTCTAACACCGGTGTTAGCTAAAACCAAGGCAACGACTTGGTATATACTTCAGGGTTATTAATAAAATCAGTGTTGCCAATAAACTGATTAAGCCGAAAATGTTCTGACAGCCTTATTCAATAAATTTGGCTTCATATTTTAAATTGTTTGTCCAAAAACAAGTCAAGAAGCAAACCTTATTAAACAATTTTAAATAATGCAGTCAAATTTATTGAATATGGCTGTCAGTACATTTTTGGATTAATCATTATATTGGCAACACCCATGAAGTATGGGCCAAGTCGTTCCCTTTGTTCTAGCTAACACCGGTGTTAGAACCACGCTCGTGCTACCAACCTATGTGAATGTCCCTATGTTTCTATCTTATATAGTGGCTCTTAACACGTCTCAAACTGTATAACAATACGCGGGTAATTACTCTTATCTCCCCTTGTTTACCTAACCGCCCGCCTCACGTCGCCCGCCTATCGCGCGATGCACTATTATTGATCGCCTACCTAGGTTCCTCCTCCTTCTAGAATACTTCTATTCATGGGCGTCGGTTCACACGCGCTGGTCGGGGGCTCGCGTACCAAATGTAGATACTCTCGCGTTACAATACAAAATACAAAACAATAATTATCTATTAAATTCACTAGGCGTAAATATTAATTACAATTGCGGGTAAATGTAATGACTACCATGCGAAATTTATATGAATAAATTTTTGAATACTTCTGGGAATTTGAATAACATATGTGGTGGTTTCAAAAATTTGTATAAATAGCTACAAATTACCATGTGAATGTAACAAATGCTCGCCAACAAAAAATTAGTAACAAAATTCCCTCGAGAGGACAAAATTTTTTCCGTGAAAAATGATACTTGCAATGTCAATGATTAATGACGTGGTGTATTGAAAAAATGCTATTGTACTTGTAATATGATGGATGTAAATTCGGAAAATTAGGATATGGAAATACGAAACTAAAATAATATAAGTATGTAATATAATATTTTAAAATTATAAATATTTCCGGGTAAACCCGGATATTATAAATTAATAGTATATTCCGTAACTTAACCGCGGTGACCAAGGTTCTAGTTAAGCGTTCCGGAATGTAACCAAAACATAATTTCAGGATCGAGGTTCCATTTCGGAATGTGGTTCCTGAAAGTTTTAGTTACTTTTTCGTGAGTACAACGACCACAATTTTTTACCTCCCGCTACCCTTGGTAAGGGAGGTATAGGGATCGTGCTAAAAATCGCATATCGAGATTTTGATAAATGACCTCCTTTTAAGATACCTAGAATCCGATTTTAACATTTTCACGATGATGTCTCTGTGTGTGTGTATGTGTGTGTGGATCCTTTACTGTAACTCAAATACTATCATTCAGAAAATTTTGAAACTTTGTATTTCTACCCTATTCTCATATGGGAAAAGACCATTAGATGTTGGTGTATATCAGATAACCGGAAATGGCACTTTATTTGAAGCTCAAAATAGATTTTCTTCGAAAAATACCTTCAAATGTTACTTTTTGAAGATTTGTGTTATAAAAATTAAAGATTATTAAATTTTCTACAGATTTGTATAAATACTTTATCTATATATTTTATAGATAAATTTATAAAATATCTATAATTATAATACCGGATCCTACGCTTTAAACAAGCAAAACTCCTTGGTTACACAGTTCATATCTCAAATGTATGTAACTGACAGATAAATGTCACTGTCAAAAAACTCATCATTTCAAATTAATAATAGTAACGTTTTAAAAAGAAAATATTAAATAGAACCATAATTATATGGAATGCAACAGTTTCTGCAATAACTAAATATGTAAGTATGTATATTTAAATGAATAAAAATTAAATAGCGGCAGGTTTGGTGTTGGCCACAAGATTTTTTGTGCTTGTGGTGTTCATTTTCTTATTTCTTATAATAATTGTATGTAACTCTTTACACATCGTGGCCGCGTGCCTGAGTGTCAGGTCGCGAATCTGGGGAACCGGGTTCGATCCCGACCGACGCCAAATATTTCTAATTTTAAATGGCACAAAATTGACCCCTGTGGTGCACTCTCCACGCCAGCAATGAGTGCCTGTGAGGTGATGCCTGGTAAGCGCCCGCACTGTGCAAATATTTCATCATTACCGATATCTGTGTACAAGCAGATTGGCACACTCAGCAATGGGTAATAAGCCGTGATGATATATTTATTTATTTAACTATTTACATCAATACCGATTTTTACGTTCATGAATAATGCTTCTAGTCTATTTTTCCCCGTGGGGTGACTTATCGAATTCCTGAATAATTAACAATGAGAAACAGCCACTGCGAATGTGTGACGTCACGTTTAGGCAAATAAAGCATTTATTGGACATCAACTGTTTGTTATGTGAAACTAGCACATTGTTGTAATTGGCATGGCTGTTGTTTTCAAGGCCACCCGCGAAATTTAATCATACTTAAAATGTAGTTTGGAATGACTAATGGTTTGAATAGTGTAGCTCATTTTAATTATGTTTGCTAGGTAAATAGGTGTTAAAATTTATATTGGTAGGAAAGTATGTTTTAAATGTGTATTTATAGATGGCTGCACAATGAGGTTTTCCCCTATTTTTTTACTTCCTTGTACGAAGTAAAGGAAGTATTGTAATCGCGAAAAATTTCGGTTTTGAGATTTCAACGGAAATATCCATTTTGACTATCCCTGAATCCATTCTGACTAATTTCGTCGTGACGTCTGTACGTACGTGCTTATGTATCTCGCATAACTCAAAAACGGTAAGCCGTAGAAAGTTGAAATTTTGTATTTAGGACTTCTATAACATCTAGTTGTGCACCTCCCTTTTTGGTCATTACATAATTTCCAGAAAAGGTACTTTATTTGAAGCCTATAATAGATTTTAATGAAAAACTATATTAAAATATAATCCAAAACTTTTCAAATTTAGTATATAAGACTTTTATATCAATTGGAATAACATAGCAGAATTTGGTTAAAACAAGCTAACCGGAAGTGATATATTACCTGAAGTTGTTAACAGTTTTTCTTGAATAAAATGGTTTCATTTTGATTTTAGAAATAAATGCTTCAAATAAGAGTTTTAGAGAATTAAATTCTGCGTCTAGCACATCAACTATTATTAAATAAGCCCAATCTATAAGCGAGATATGTAAGTTTAAAACTTATATACTTTTTGGTTTTTGTAATGAAGCTTGCTATGGATTAGGATAAAAAATAACAAAAAAATAAAAAATAGATGTTAATGTCAAATTACGTCAAATACGTGCAATTTTATAATTGAGTCTATACTTCATATTAGTCTTGCGTACAAGGAAGTCGTGTGGTGTCCACATCAGATTTTTTATTTAATATTTTTGAAGAGACGATAAAAACTAGCTAAAGTAATAATCACGAAATATGATTATTTAAGGTCGTTTATGAGCTTCTGATATAATATTACATGCAGATAACTTCACTGCATTTCGAACCTATAGGCGTGCAACGCGAAATATGAATAAATTTTATGTGAAAAAATAAAAGTTATTTTAAATTATTTGATAATTTTGTTTCTTTTTAAATAAATAAATTTTCACAATAAATCAATGAGTTATAACCTTTAAGTTTATTAATGTTTTTAAATAAATAAATAAATATACCATCACGGCTTATTACCCATTGCTGGGTGTGCCAATCTGCTTTGTACACAGATATCGGTATTGATGAAATATTTGCACCGTGCGGGCGCTTACCAGGCGTCACCTCACGGGCACTCATTGCTGGCGTGTAGAGTGCACCACATGAGTCAATTTTATGCCATTTAAAATTCGAAATATGTGGCGTCGGTCGGGATCGAACCCGGTTCCCCAGATTCGCGACCTGACACTCAAAGTTTTATCTACTTCACATATGTTTCTTCCTAAAACAAAAATGTAGATTTAACTTAAACTATAGAATAATAATTTGATTTAAATGTGAACGTCGCTGGATAAACATTAGTACAGAGGGCAGTGTAGTAGGTAGTTGGATGTCTGTAACTACGTCACTATTATTTTTAGTGTGTTAGAAAGTAATGCCACCATTTACGTATATCTGTTACACCACAAATTAAATAGACATACGTCATATAATCTGTCTCTTTCTAAAACAAAATGTTGCTAAGCTGCTGCCATATAAAGTGCTGTGTATTCTTTCTTCGAACAAATGACCTTGAATAGTCATCTATGACGTAGAATTACGCCAAACCAATGAATAGCCGTAAAGCCATGGCATAGGTACGCCCCATAGCAATACTGCATATACGGGCAATCACCTGTTTGACGTTTGGAGGTTAGTATTTTAGTTTATCAAAATCCTGCTTAACAAATCGAAATACGTAATAAAAGTAACAGAACGCCATTTACAGGTTACATTCTTAAATATGCTTCCCTTTCTCCGGTTCAAAATAATGACGTCAGAGAAAATGTTCTTTCTTAATCCTAGAAAACATTTTTTTTATGAAATTTTAGATTTTTATATACGTTAACATAACATTAGGTTTATAGTGATGGATATCGGATTTTCAATATCTGGAGTAGCATCGTGAATTTATTTAAGTATTATTTGGTTTACTGTCGTTATTTCGTTATTTTCTGCATTCATTTATTTGAAAATGGATTTCTCATTTCAAAAAAGCTATATACGAAGCCTTGAAAGTAATAAGAACTTGGATTTAAGTTACATATGTGACGTACTCCAATATTTTAAAAACTAATAACTTATTATAAAACTTTGATGGTCCATATCATACAATTTTAAGATATAGTGTTAATATAAATAATCAATTTTCTAATTTGTTAACAAATCCAAATGTTTATTTTGTATTAAAGTAAAATATACAATTCCTACGTATTATTCTACAAACTTAGAATGCTAAATATTAAATTCTTGGAAATTACATATAAATTTTATTGTCACTTAATACACGCGAAAATATTTTGATACTTACTTTATTCTTGATTCACGAGCGGAACGAGTATATTAAAAATGAATTAAAAGAGTACACAAAACGAGTCTTATACTATACTTATTCCACAACTGCAAATTCAGATAGCAGGATTAAAGGAATACGTTTTTAGTTTAGTTAATTTTACAAAATGACAACTATCAGCTCCAGTAACTTAGTACCGTCAGCCTGTACGTAATGAAACAGCTGTTAGCGGGGCCGGACGCCGAATTCCCCCACTTCACAGAATTTAGGGGCGCATTTTCGGGTTAATTTTGTCAAGTGCCGTTATACGGCTCGTGGCTAACCAATTTTAGACGCCGAAAAGCTATTTGAGACACTCTTTTAATATAAATTATAAAAATACACATAAGGTCTTTTATAAATATCTTGGTTATTAAAGACTACTCGGAATTCCAATATTCCAAATAATCCTTCGCGGAAACAGTCAAATATTTATATTCATCCTAACCTATAAACTTGAAATTTCATCAACTACTATCCGCATGCCATGCAAATGCAATTTCTCTTCATGTAAACATTGTTGAAATCTAGCACACATTTGTTTCCGTTTCCTTGGCAACAGCCGCAAACAAATAAGTGATCATCAATGATTGATTCCACAGCCAACGTGATTGGTATGGTGATCACTGCCAAGGATGATGAAGTATTCAAACAAGGGTCACTTGATTGTGAAATAATAATTAAGGTGATGCCATGAAATATGCATAAGACTGAATGTATGACGTTGATAAAATATTTAAATATGGAGAAAAGTTAGGAAATTATTCTAAGTGGTTGTAATTAAGAAAAATATATTATTATGAATTAATGAGAGGATAAAATATTGTTTATATTGTAATATGTTGATTCCTAACCTTTTAGAGGTTGGGAAATACATCATTCCTAACTGTAATGACAATATTTTGGGTGGGAAATAACAGTCTTCCACCCCACGGGTTGAAAATATTTATGCAGAGGTTGCCTAGCAACATTTTAATAGACAGGGCTGGCCCAGAGACAACTATCTAAAGAGAGATTGGACAGACTTATGGGTGGCCTTGTAACAAAGTTTTTGGCGATGAGGGGTAAACGGAGCACGGGGAAAATGGTTCCTTGTATATTTCTTCAGAGGACAGCAAAATCACAAAAATGACGAAGACAACATAGAAGGCAATGCAAAAAATATAATGTAAAATTTAAACGTCAAACTGAAAAATTTATAAGCTGACATGACATACATAATTTCTGATCCCGCATTATTTGAATTTTTATATGTTTAAAACATATAGAGAACTCGTAAGGTATCTTATGAACATTAATTACTTTATATATATACAGGGTGGTGGCGGTTAGGGGTGAACATAGGGATTTAACATGGGATTTTAATTTTTTACAATTTCCTGCTCTCCTGTTCATTTTACGGCAAAAACTGTAGAGTACAAAATTGTTCAGAATTAAAAATTGCATACAAAAATGTATTTACATTTATTATTATGTTTTTGGTTTCTTCACAATTTTAAAAAGAAATTTCAAAATTTCTGTTAATTTGTAGCAGTAGCCATGACTTATAACTCAAATGTTTAAACTTAATAATGTCATTGAATTTCTGTCAAATTTTCGAAATTTTCTCTAATAAGAAGTTAATTTAATAATGAATGTTTATTCGAATAAGGAACGAGTTTTCATTATAACAAATTATTATGGTGGAAATAGTTTTAGAAGAATACGTGAATTGTTTTACATAAAGTACGAAAATACACCGATTCTTATTATACCAACAATTTCTAAACTTGTTAAAAATGTTGAGAACACAGCTAGTGTAGTTGTGAACGAAGGTAATGAAGGAAATAATAATAATAATAGAAGATGTTATAACGAAGTGAATGAAGAAATGGTATTGGCCATGATAAATCAAAATTCTACGTAGTTGATACATTTGGAATTGGTTTATTATTAAATGCGTATTAAAATTAAAAGTTGTTTGTTTTTATTTAATTAAGTTAGATTAACGCATGGTTGACGTTTATAAATAATTTTTGACAACCAGAAAAAAAAATTCCATGGCTATTGCTACAAAATAACAGAAATTTTGAAATTTCTTTTTAAAATTGTGAAGAAACCAAAAACATAATAATAAATGTAAATATATTTTTGTATGCAACTTTTAATTCTGAACAATTTTGTACTCTACAGTTTTTGCCGTAAAAAGAACAGGAGAGCAGGAAATTGCAAAAAACTAAAATCCCATGTTAAATCCCTATGTTCACCCCTAACCGCCACCACCCTGTATAATAATATTTGTAAGTTTTTCTTATATATGTTTCTGTAGAATTTAATGGAGAACAAATAAATATCCTGTTGAACATTCATCAAATGAACTTGAGCGTTCGCAATTCTTCGGAAGAATTCTATATGAGAAAAGAAAGGAACCAACGCAAAAAGAACTAAAAATCCGCAGTAGTACATAAAAGCTGACATTATCTTTTATAAAGTTACGACTAAATGAGTTATGTGAAGAACTATGAAGATGTTGTAGGTTGATATTCCTTAGCTCCCAATTTTCGCTTCTTGTTTTTCAGCTATGAAATGCGTACGTCTCTTCAACACATCATTAAATAATATTTCAAAATTCTTTCAAAAAAATAACACTAATACAGCGATGTACATATGCGATTGTGTTGCTTACAAGTTTTAGTTTACATCACATACATAGATATATAAATATGGCTCAGATATTACAGTACACAAATTAGGACTTGAATCTCGCGACGAGGTGTGGAATTTGCAAAAAATATACACTATTCCTCAAAATAATTATCTGGATAAATACTATTAAACTCTGTTATTAATATTATTTACATACCTACTAATTGTTCTTTTGTAATTGAAAATTTGTACACTATATATTTTAAATGAATGTTCATAATACATATGAGTTTTTCTTTTTCTTTCAAATATTAAAAAAATAAAAAATTTAAAACACACACAACAGTTTAAAGATCTAGTTACCGTCGTTTAGTTAGTTGCATATGTTGATAGATGGCGAACTTTATGACGATACAAAAGCACTGAGTTTTCAATCTCTCTTTAGATAGTTGTCTTTGGGCTGGCCCAAGCTATACAAGCCAGGCGACCGCATAGGGCGAAATTAGTTTTAGGGCGACATTTTTTGAGACTATTTTTTTGCAAAATAAATTAAAAATGAAAATGAAGTTTATTAACTCGTCCAGTCCAGTGTGTAGCTTTAATTATAATGCTGACAATTCCAGTTGCAGCAAACTTATATTAATTAAATCATATTTATATTTTTTTACGTTATACTAAGAAGGGAGAAAGGTTAAATTCGTTGGCGATTATATCAATTAGAAACATTGTCATATCAAATACTGAAGAAGTAATTTTGTTCGGGAAATCTAATGAAAAATACCCCCAACATAAAAAAAATGCAACAAAAGCTTTTATACGGAATCTGTACAGAAAAATACACTGATGCAACAGCCCCTCGCTAATTTGGAAAAAGACGACATATTTTGGTTTTTGACATTTTTCTTGAAAACAATGCGTATCGAAATTTTATATAAAACATGATTCGTATATTTTTTACCTCTCGCTAAAAGAGGTATTGAATTCATAATAAATTCTTCAAAATGTATGTTGATAATTTTTTACGAGGTTTTGAAATATAACAATCATAATCAAATATTTCGCATTTCAAAATTCTACTTTTATCCTATCGTAAAAGTTGCTCTTGATAACATAAATTTTGACCTTGGCATATTCCTATTTCTTTTAATTCATGATATTATACTTTATTTTTAACCTAAAACTTTTGGCTTGTCACACAATATGTCAGGAAAGAATTTCGTTTTCGATCTGAATTTATACTTGCATCAAGGTAAAACCCATGAATATAATATCTGTTTATTAAAGAATTTTTTACAAGTGCCTTTAGAAACTTTGAAAAAGATTTTTCATTAAAGTATCTTATTACCACTTGTAAATACTTGAATATTGTAAATGTAAGTCTTCTTTAAACAATAAAGCCTTGTAGGTACTCTGAAATATTATCTTTTGCAAAACTTTACTGAATTTATTTTGTGTCAAACGTTACTGAACTAAAAAAAATTGACATGGAATGAAATTAGATCAAGACCCGGTATTTTCATCTCTGGTTAAACTGTTAACTGTCACATAAGAAAAATGTCACATTGAAAAATAATTACGCTATAATATCGATGCTATATTATTCTTTGAACTGATGGTTACGTTAACAGACAGTTTAACAGAGGAAAATATCGAATTTAAGGCAAACTATTCTATTTTTTAAAAGATAAGTTTCTTATTCTTATTTCTACACTGTTCAGATGCATTAGTTCCAGTAGAAAGCCCTACGAATACAAGTAGAAAAGTTTTAATAGTTTTTCCATTCTTCATTGCACAAAAAATATAAAGATATAAATGCGTTTCATCGCAAAAGAAGCAGTGACGTACCCAGGGGGAGGGCGATGGGGGCAATCGCCCCCCCCCCCTTTAGACCCACACATATTTTTTACCTCCCGCTACCCTTGGTAAGGAAGGTATAGGGATCGTGCTAAAAATCGCATGTCGCGATTTTGGTAAATGACCACTTTTTAAGGCCCCTTGAATCCAATTTGTCTGTGTGTATGTGTGCGTGGATCCTCCACTCTAACTCAAATACTATCATTCAGAAGATTTTGAAGCCTTGTATTTCGAACTTTTTCAGTAATGAAAAGAGTCCATTAGGTTTTGGTGAAAATCGGATAACCGGAAATGGCACTTTACTAGAAGCTCAAAATAGTTTTTCTTCGAAAAATACCTTTAAATGTTATTTTTTCGAGATTAATGTTATTATAAAAATTAAAGATTATTAAATTTTCTACAGATTTGCATTAATACTTTTTCTATATATTTTATGGATAAATTTATAAAATTATCTATAATTTAAATCCCAGAGCCTACGCTTTAAACAAACAAAACGCAGTTATTCAAATGTATGTAACTGACAGATAAATGTCACTATCAAAGAATTAATAATTTCAAAAGAATATTGTTAACGTTTTAAAAAGGAAAAAGTAAATAAAACAATAGAAAAGGAATTCAATACAGTTTCCAGCATATTTAAATATGTAGGTATGTATTTAGATTAATAAAAATTAACGATTCACAAAAATATTTAAGGTAATCCTCATTTTTGGATTAGTGAAATCTATTCCATCCCGGTATTTAAAATTTAATCTTCATTTTATTATAGTTCCGGTGACTCAATGGTTAGAGCAACGCCTCATGTCATGAGTGCCCTCGGGGCTCTGGGTTCGAATCCCACTAAGACATGGATGTGTGTGAATGTGAACCCAGTCTGTAATTGGGATTGAATCCTGTTGAGGGGTATAAAAAAAGGTAGTTACTTGGATTAGATTAGACTATATTTTAAGCAATAAACTGTCAAAATTAGAGTAAAATTTGCTAATCCAAAAAACTTAATCTTTTTTGTGACTCGGGCTGTAAATGGCGGGAGGTATTGTGTTGGCCACACCAGAGCTTTAAGTTTACTTTTCGAAATGTGACCAACTAACACTAACTCCATCTACCGTCTATGTTTCAGGTCGTCAGGCAGCTTCGGGAGCGCGGGAACAGCGGGTTCAGTGGGCACATCTAGCACAGCGACAGCGTCGCCGGGGACAGGCGCTGGTAACACGACGGCAGGCACTGGGGGCAAAGGCGCGCGCTCTGCGCCCAGCACGCCGCACGGGGTGGCGGCTCTGGGCTCCGCCGGCGTGGCTCTCGCCGCGGGAGGCGGCGCTGCCCCTGAGCCCCACAGCCAGCCCACCAGCCCCAGTCCGCACCAGCTTAGCCATCTGCCGAGGTCCCCATCCCATGTCTTTACTAAGTATGATACGTGAGTAGTGTAGTCTTAGTATACAACATACATATAGGTGTAGTAACCGCACTTTTAGTTTTTTATTCTTGCAATTTTTGTTTTATATTGCTTATGACATATTAGAATATTACAATGTAAAGCAACTTTTAGGCTGGCGCCATACTTGCGGCACCGGTTGCTGCGGCGTGACCGCGTCGAAAATTTTGCTCGTTCACACTTGGCGGCATAACCGCAAACTGATGTGATTTTCTGACAAAAATTTCAGATAACAAAATGTTGATGAGTACGAAGGAGCTTGTATGCGTAATTTATGCCCTACATAAAAGAACTAAACGTAAAAGACGATACTGGGTCCATCCCTTAAATATGAGACGAATTAGTTTTGGGCAATTTAGTTTATTGTAAGGAGAGTTACGAAAATACCCAGAAAATTTTTTCAATTACTTCCGAATGTCAATTAATTCGTTTGATGAGTTACTTTTCCTTATGAGGAACAAGCTACAAAAAGAACTCCAGGTTTCGTGAATCCAGCGAGTAGCGGCCGCGCCGCAAGTGTGAACAGGTTCATAAGAAACAATGCAACACACTCTTTGCGGTGGAACCGGTGTACGCGGCGCGACCGCTACATGTTGCGGTCAAAGAGCGGCGCGTCGCGGCGTAACGGCAAGTGTGTCATCTCTCATAAGAATACATTGATTGCACGTAGAGCGGCCACGCCGCTGCGGCAGCGCCGCGCGGTTCTGCCGCAAGTGTGGCGCCGGCCTTAGTTATCTAACACCGACTGTTATAAGAGCTTGCATCGGGTTGACTGGCAACTCACATGGTATGGTATGACTAGCGAATGAAGGTTGACGTTAGAAGAATATAATTGTACGATATATTCAGGTATGAAAATTTTGCATGAACCCATTTAAATACTGAACTAGGAATGCACAGAAATACATTACTATATATTTGGCTGAAAATAGATGTCCGACTAGGGTAATTGAATATCAAAACAAGGGTGCGTTTAAAATATTTTAAATATTTTTCGTTTATGTTGATTATAAAAAAATATTTAGATTTTTAAACTACTTAGTTTGGCAATGGGCTACTTGCGTGCCATTTTTACTTCCTTGTACGAAGTAAAGGAAGTATTGTAATCGCGAAAAATTTCGGTTTTGAGATTTCGACGGAAATATCCATTTTGACTAATTTCGTCGGGACGTCTGTACGTACGTACGTATACGTACGTGCGTACGTGCATATGTATCTCGTATAACTCAAAAATGGTAAGCCGTAGAAAATTGAAATTTTGTATTTAGGACTGCTATAACATCTAGTTGTGCACCTCCCTTTTTGGTCATTCCATAATTTCTAGAAATGGTACTTTATTTGAAGCCTATAATAGATTTTAATGAAAAACTATCTTAAAATATAATCTAACACTTTTCAAATTTGGTATATAAGACTATTATGTCAATTGGAATAACATAGTGGATTTTGGTTAAAACAGGCTAACCGGAAGTGGCATATTACCTGAAGGTGTTAACAGTTTTTCTTCAATAAAATGGTTTCATTTTGATTTTAGAAATAAATGCTTCAAATAAAATTTTTAGAGAATTAAATTCTGTGTCTAGCACATCAAGTATTATTAAATTAGCCCTTTGTATAAGCGAGATATGAATATTTAAAACTTATATAATTTTTGGTTTTTGTAATGAAGCTTGCTATGGATTAGGACAAAAAATAACAAAAAAATAAAAAATAGATGTCAAATTACGTCAAATATGTGCAATTATATACTTGGGTCTATACTCCATATTGGTCTTGTGTACAAGGAAATCTATTGGACGTACCGGTGTTACTGCTTTACGGCCATTCATTGGTTCGGCGTAATTCTATACGGCATACACGGCGGTAATTTATATTAAAATTACATTAATTTTTTTCTGTCCAATTAATGAAAATTTTGCCAAAAGAAAAAATATGGGTAGCAAGTTTTTATCGCCTCTTCAAAAATATTAAATAAAAAATCTGATGTCCACATCAGATTTTTTATTTAATATTAATTAATGTAATTTTAATATAAATTACCGCCGTGTATGACGTATAGAATTACGCCGAACCAATGAATGGCCGTAAAGCAGTAACATCGGTACGTCCTATAGCAACGACATGTGCGGGTAATTTACACATGACAGATCATCTGTTTGACGTTTGAATAATAGTTTGGAGGTTAATATTTTCATTTGTCATTTTAATCTTGTACGAGTATAAGCTAAGTTAAAATCCTTCAAAATCCTGCTTAGCAAATCGTAATACGTAATAAAAGTAACAGAAACCACGCAAATTGTAAATAATAAAGACAATTGGACAAAAAATATCGAGTTGAATGGAGATTATGTAGAAAAATACATATAATTTTGCCTCCAACATTTATATTTTCTATCTCGTTCTAGAAACTTTCCGATCCGCCCTCATAGTATAAATTACAAAGTTGCGCACGCAGTTAAATGCCTCTTTTTGCTGTGAAAACGGTTAGAGAATGATGGCATAAATTTAAATCAAATATTAAAGTAAACTAAAGTAAAAATTAGGCTTCCAATTAAATAATTAGAAAAAATACTTACTGATTATCATCTTATTGTTGCTTAGATAGAATTAAGTGAAATAGATAGTGGACTACAACCAAACCAATTTGATCAGTCTCATGAGTTGTACAACGTGGCATCTTCAAACGTAATTTAATCAGATTGTCAAAACAAACTTCATAACGTGAATTAGGTACTAACTATATTACTCGGAGAGGTGTATCACATTTGTGCTTAGAGAGAGAAATAGAAAATAACGGTGACATTGATTTCATAATTAACTATCAAGACATAAATTATAACAAAAGTACAACAATGTACAATAGCGAACTCTAGGTGACACATAACTGTCAAAGTTCGGTTACACTTAGACTAAATAAAAATTCTCGATAGGAAAGATGATAATTATATCTAAACAGAATTTTGACTAACAAAGATAACAAATTGAAATATTATTCCTGAACTATAATTTAGAAAAGTTTCAAAAAAATCGTGGCCGCGTGCCTGAGTGTCTGGTCGCGAATCTGGGAAACCGGGTTCGATCCCGACCGACGCCAAATATTTCTAATTTTAATTGGCACTAAATTGACCCCTGTGGTGCACTCTCCACTCCAGCAATGAGTGCCCGTGAGGTGACGCTTCAGCAGATTGGCACACCCAGCAATGGGAAATATGCCGTGATGATATATTTATTTATTTATTTATTTATTTATTTATTTATGTATTTATTTATTTATTTATGTATTTATTTATTTATTTATTTATTTATTTATTTATTTATTTATTTATTTATTTATTTATTTATTTATTTATTTATTTATTTATTTATTTATTTATTTATTTATTTATTCATAAAAAGTTATGTTTGTTTATTGCACGTTTATTGCCTTATCACAATTTTGGTCTCCACAGACCACACCCGATCGAAAGTGTTTCAGATGGGCACCCGACAGACGGAGGGCTAGAGGAATAATGTTCATATTTCGTCTCTAGAGAACAGATGTGTATGTGCTTTTGGCAAATTTTTACGTTCCTTATAAAACTGAATGTTTAAACAATAGTACATTAAAACACAAGTATCATAAGGCAATCTGTTAACGTACGACGTACGAGTCCAAGTTTGGAAAACGAGCCGCCAGGCGAGTTTTACAAAGGACGAGTGCGTCAACAGGCCTTATGATACATGTTTTTTATACTATTTTTTCTATTGAGGTAATTTTACAATTAGATTTTTTTAAAAAAGGACGTCAAAAATATGAGTTGGTGTCTTTTTTATCAGTTATGTTGGTAGCGCTTCCCGCTAAAAATTGAAATTTCACATTTTGACAGTTTGTGTATCTTGCGATTTTGTCTGATTGTTTACATTAAAACATTGTATCAAGCATTATAAAATTATGAAAGAGGAAAACCAATACATACAATGAACTCCAAGGTTATTAATGAACCATCCTGATTTGACATATCGGTGGTTCGTGTTGGTTATTATCATAAATAAAACTTGAATATGGGATTGAAGGACGTTGCGTGGACCATCAAGCCTTTTTATTGAGAAAACAACATATAAATAAAACTCTTTAAATAATGAAATACTTTAATGAACAATTTATTGCTCTAGACTTTTACTTTCCACCATTTTTACAACACTCATTGCTCAGTTGCACAGATAACGGCAAAAGCTTTTCTTACAATTTTTAATACAAAACATATATGGTATATATTCGATAGTTCGCCACAACATGGAACTGCAAATCATGGATTAAAACGTCAACTTTTCATATTTGTTTGCTAGTAGCCGCCACAAATTGAGTAGACAGTGTTAACATTTTCAAGTAACATGCATCATACATTTCATAACCTGCCTGGAATAACAATACATTAAATTCAAAATTGCATTACCATAAATTTAAATTGTAATAAATAAAACTTACCGTTTTAATTATTTTGACAAAGTAAACCTGAGCGCATTGTTTCTTGTTTCATAATTTTTTAGTTGAAATTTTAACTTCACAGATTCTTATTCTTTCTTAACTAACACAGCTATAGCTATAAATTTATTTTCTTTCTAGTCCTATCACCTAGCGAAAGGATAAAAATCCACAATTAGAAATAATATTTCAACACAAATAATTTACCATTTTGAGGTTATCTGTCAGTTATGAAAACATGACTACCACCTGTACAACATGAAAGGCGCCAAAAACAGTACGTTTATAGATTTTCTAAACGTCGTGTTTTCAGTGATAAACAGTGCTTTTATAGAAACATAAGAACACCGAAATAGAAAAATGTATTTATATATTTAAGAGTCTGTAAGTTCGTATTTATCCTAAAAAAAGAGCTATAAATGCCTTGAAATATCGTTTTTGTATGTATAACTTATATCCGATTGCAGAAACGTTCATCAACGCCTTGTTCTGTTAAATGAACAATTTCAAATCATTTCTTTTTCTTGACATTTAATCATTGCTGTCAAAAAATCGCCTTGTATTTGTTCGTTTTGATGAACCGCTAAATGAACAAGGCGTTGATGAACGCTTCTGCAACCGGACATTAGATTTCGAGTATTTGTTAACATTACGTTCAGTTGTTTCATATTGAATTGAAACACTCTGTCAACAGAGCATCCAGACTCGTTTATAGGTTAGCATATTGCAACGACAAAATTGACCATATCAGTGTAACTGTTTTTAACAGATTAATTCCTTTATTAAACAGTGGCATAAATAATGATTGTCTTCCCCTAGTTGATGATTCGTAATATGTTCAATTACACACGTCATAAAATTAGTTCTCCATGTGTGTGAAAGCTGTTGCAGACGGTAAATTCATCAAACAGTGTTTCTACCATGCTTGTGAGTGTGCACAAAAACACACGGATTACAGAAGGATTACAGTAAGATTGCCTTGATTGATCACTCGACAAATTAGACGACTTCGTTATCCACTTTCGCTAGACGGAACTTCAAATGCAAAAAATAGCTTTCAAATGGAAAATTCAATTGTGTTAGAAGGATGAGATTAGTACTGTAACAAGTTTAATTCTAGATAATTAAAATTGATTTGTTTAATTGCAAATGTAACAGCAGATTAACAATATTTCAGAGAAAGATTACCACATATCTTTCAAACGGCAGAAAGTGGGTGGCATGGCAAGGGGTGGTTCTACCAAACTAACGCGAAATATTCGCAGCGAATTTACCATTTTCAGGTTATCTGTCAGTTATGAAAGCATGACTACCACCTCTAGAACATGAAAGGCGCCAAAAACATATAGAAACTTTTGCTTTTCTAAATTGTCATCGACTGATAGTGCACACTGCACAGCGACAAGTGGCACACCCCACACTGGCGCGAAATTACCGCGTAAACGTCCCCTCGTATTCAATTTGTGTCCATTTTTACATCCCACTATCCTTGGTAAGGGAGGTTTAGGGGTCGCATGTTTTAAGGTCCCTAGAATTCAATTTTAACATTTTCACGCTTATGTATGTGTATATGTGTGGATCCTCCGCTCTAACTCAAATACTATTATTCAGAAAATTTTGATATAACAACCGGGACATTATATCTATGGTATTATAATCCGATCATCGTTTATGGACTTTAAATTAGAAATAATATGAACGGTATATAATGAAAATTATTTTCTTTTTAATTATAATTTATAACCATAACAATAAGGATTGATTACAACAATTAATACATTAATTGATTACAACAATTAATATAAGAAAACAGCTTTGAAAGCACAACATAGAGATCATTTTTAATTTAATTATAATACTTAAAATTGGTTATGAAAAGGGCCTTAAAAAGCAATTTACTTTCACCACACATGTAAATAGTAAGTCCGTCGAATTGCAGACTGCAATGTTTCACATTGATTTTTCACGGATGACGGATTACTAATTTTTTGGGGGCCGATATTTATCCACGTTTGAATTCATTTTTGATATTATTTACCGTCACATGTGACACATCCAAAGCAGTACAAACTTTCTAAAATGTAATAATATAACTGAGATGTCATGTGAAAACGAACCTCAAAATTTAATACTTACATCTACAAACGAGAATGGAATAATTAGGAGAAAATTTATGCGTTTCTGTTCCTCAAAGTATGCAGAAGCATTCAGAATAATTTCTTTAAATCGTTTCAATAAAATATCTTCCGAGACATCAAATCCATCCATTCCATTATCTCCAACAATATATAACGATGTTTTAAAAATAAATAAATGTTGCAACGCCAAAGATTAAGCATTATTGAAATTAAAATTATTATAAATATGAAAACTTATTACACATATTTTAATGAGACAAAATTTTGTATGCATCACGAGCGTTACTAGATTATAATGCCTGTCGGACGACATCTACGAGTATCTTTCGCGCCAAAGGCCCTCGGGCTAGATCTTCGTCGCCCTCCTGGCATTATCATCATCGTAACGTCCTTGGTACATAAAATACTATTAAATGTTATCTTTTCGAGATTAATGTTATTATAAATATTAAAGATTATAATGCCCGGTTTCTCCACAGCAACTTAAGTCGTTGATTATTGAAGTGCTACTAATTGTAAGTCGGTCTTATATCCCAATTGCGTTGCACCAGCAATTTCAAATGCGAACTTAACTTATGTCACAAATTACATTGGCAACAGCGTAAAATACGTCAAAGCTGTCATTGTATATGTCAGTGTTTATATGCTTACATTTGTATCAACAGTATTCGATATGGATTTACCGGATTTCCCTAATTTTGACGACGTTAACATCGTGGATAATGTGGACGAAGTTGCTTTTGTCGATATTGTTGAAAATGTCAGAATTCCGCGACAAATATATAATAGGATTGATTTGTTTCAATTATATGACGACAAAGGTTTCTTCTGTCGGTTCAAAATAACTAAAATCACAGCTATAGATATTCTGAGGCAAATCGAACCTCAATTGGAATATATTCAAGACAATAAGCAAATAAATGCCAGCAATTTCTATACAATAGTAATGAACGGGCTTGTCCAAGAATCAATCATTACCAATTTCAACACTAATATGAGATTTGCCCACATTTTTCTTAGGCTTGCCACATCTCTATATACATTTAATACATTTTTATTAAATGTGGCGGCAATTAATTTCCATGTATTGTCCTTTTGGATATTTGAGACCGCATTAGTTTTTTTATTTTCAATTATCGCTTTATATTCATCCACAATCTCCGTTAGCAATTTTTTCTCTTCTTTGCTATAATTAATACGTTTTTTGTCCATATCGCTGAAGACGCACCGTAACTTCACAAAATGAAACAAATTTACTGTGACTTATATGACAACTGTCATATATGACACATAAGTCACTGTTTTTTTCGACTTATATTTAAGTGCTACTTACGTCTCACATTTTGACATTTTTGCGTGGTGCAACAGTTTACGGTGGAACTTAGGAATAAGTCACGACTTAAGTCTTAAGTTGCTCTGGAGAAACCGGGCATAAATTTTATACAGATTTGCATCAATACTTTTTCTACATATTTTATGGATAAGTTATTCAAATGTATGTAACTGGCAAATAAATGTAACTGTTAAAGAACTAATCATTTCAAATTAATAATAGTAACGTTTAAAAAAAAATAGTAAATAGAACAATAGGAAAGGAAATCAATACAGTTTCCAGCATAAATAAATATGTAGGTAAGTATTTAGATTAATAAAAATTAACGATTCACAAATAAGTTTAAGCTATTCTTCATTTTTGGATTAGTGAATTCTCTTCTATCCCGGTATTTAAAATTTAATCTTCATTTTATTATCAAAAAAAGTAGTTACTTGAATTAGATTAGAATATATTTTAAGAAATGAACTGTCAAAATTAGAGTAAAATTTGCTAATCCAAAAATAAGGATTAGCTTAATATTTTTTGTGACTCGGGCTGTTAATGGCGGGAGAAAATTTTTGTAATGTCGAAATTGTGGTATATATCAGTGTATGAAATTCTCCGAAATCCTTATTCTTTTATTTTACGAATGATTCCACGTATACAAATCGAAACCTGGCATTTTCATCGTCTACAGTCTAAAGCAGGGGTTCCCAAAGTGCGGCCCGCAAAGCTTGTGAATTCGGCCCGCGATATCGATGCGATATATTATATTTTTATTAAAAAATAAATAAGTAAATAGTAAAATAAATAATAATTAATAATAATTTTTAAAAAATTCTTACAGAACTTTAACCATAAGCGTTTGTATTAATAAAATATTGTTTAGTTTATATTTAAAAAATTATTGTAGTGTCTAGTCTAGTTATTACACATTTGTACAGAAATGTAATATAGTAGTCTCAAATATATACAGAACTGTTAATCATTTCTGGCGCATCTAATGCAACACACAATTTCAAGGAGTCAGTAACGAATTTATCGTTTTTTTCAATGATGTGCGCTGTGCCGCACACTACAACTGTACCACCAGACCTTGTCCTGCCTACCCAGTTGCCCTGAGCAATACAGACCTATGCCATATTAACGAATATTCAAAAATGCACTGCTCCAACTCACTAGAGGTGGGACGGAAAATAGGAAAACGTGCAAGCACAAACAGATCGTCTTTTCTTATTGGTTGCTCAAATTATGAACGAAATGCGTCTTTCGCGCAGTTCTGTTTCTATTTGAGACTACAATGCAGTAGTGTTTACATGTGCTAAAATAAGAAATAGTTAAATATATTTAAAACAAAAAAAAATCGTGGTTATTGTTTTGATTTTATTCCGTTTTTTTTTTTTGGCCCGCCAAAAAATTCGGTAATATTAAATTGGCCCGTCTAAAAAAAACTTTGGGAACCCCTGGTCTAAAGCATTCAATAAAAGTGCCTCTTCATCGTCTGATGTGGAGTACATGGTAGCAAATACTACCACAAAACTGACGCTTTGGTGTGGATAAACACACTAATCTTTCGCGTTGGTTTGCGAGATAAATATACAGTATACCATTTTTCTCAATTTCCTTTTCAATATAAAATACAATATAATGATAAAAATGTAGTTCAATTTTTCAAACTATTTGAACAGATTTTCTGCAAAACGAATACTACCATTTCATAAAGCATATTTTCCTCTCGGGTTCACGTACACGTCATGGTAATCATGATGGATGCTGAAGCTTCTTCAGCTTGAAATAACAACGTCGAGTCCAAAGAAATGAGTTTCTACTTGCAGATACAAAAACAAATAAAATGAGGAATTTCTAACATGTTTTCTAACAAATTTCCCTTGTTTTATTACGTGGAAAATTGCGAATTTCAGCAGAGAAATAAATTGATTTCACGCCTTTTGTAGTAGGATCTGTTTCAGAGGCATTCCAATAAGGATAATAATTGTTTTAAAATTTTTTAAATTAAATAAACATAATTTATAAAAAACTATGGATGTAAAACTACAGGGTGTTGATTTTTGTTTTTTTGCAATTTCCTGCTCTTGTGTTCATTTTACAGTAAAAACTGTGTGCGAAGTTGTTCAGAATTAAAAGTTGTATATAAAACTGTTTTAACATTTTGTATTGTCTCTAGTTCCTTCACAATTTTAAAAAGAAATTTCAAAATTTCGGTTTATTAATAGCAATAACCATTGTACTTGTTTCCTTTTTCTAGTTTCTAGGTAAGATCAGTTCATTTTCCCCCTAAAAAGAAAGCCCCTAAAGAAATTAAATTTCCTAAAGCAGCCAGCTGTGTGCTATATAACCATGGAAACATCTACTACCTATATTAAGAAAATTTTGATTGACAAATGTTAGTGTCAAGCTGTCAAGTGCAGAGTATGCTTGTGTTCTAATTTTTTGGAAATATAGGAACTTTCTGTATGGAATTTGTATAAACACATTAAACTGCCGGCAGGTAATGAACAAGAAAGAAATAGAATCTTTTGCAAGAAAGTTTCTGTACAAAATTTGTACAAAATACATGGAACTGACGGAAGGTAATGTGCTGACCACATCAGATTTTTTTGTTATCTAACTAAATATTAGTCATTTACAAAACTTATACATTGATAAAGCATTTAAGATAAGTTTATCTAGTAAAAGTAGATATATTTGATTTAAACTTATACTAATAACTATGAGTCATTTATAATTTACAAATGTTACAACAATTATCTATTGTGTATGAGTAACTCCTTTAAATATTGGGAATTACTTATTCAAAAATAATCTTTTATTCAAAATCTTGAAAAAACGTTTTACGTTTTCATTACGCAAACATTACAAAAAACACTTTTATAAAACATATCTCAACATAATAATTAGTGACATCTTATCAAAAAAAAAACTTACAAATGCTTTTAGTCGGACATAAGTAATCATCAACCATATTACCTTACCTTGCGCAGAAATGCACATAACCTCATTTGCGAATACCTTCAGTTTTGACAAGTAAATTGTTGCGATAACATGGCGAAAATTAAGACTGTTGTTAGAAGAATGAGAAGACCATCAATCTTCAGGTATTTACAAACTTTGTCACGAAGGTTGCGGGGCTTAGTGGATACGGCATAAGGTCAAAGGGCAAGCAGAAGCAGTGGCAGATTCTATCTCGTACGATTTTATAGATTTAAACGTGATTCTACTTCGTGGTTAAATTGGATTCTTGCGAAAAGGTTAAGATGTGGAAATTGTATCTTATGGGTGGAAAAGCGGCGGGTCATGGTGGAGGATTATTTTAGGTTATTTTATAAAGTGATAGAATTGGATTATATTTAATAGTATATTAAGTATTAAGAACGGTAAGGACAGTTTACCGATCGAAGACAATGATGTCTGAGATTTGAGATCGGTAATTCCTTAACGTTCGTGATGCTTAATAGTTATTTATGATATAAGTGTTAAAAGTGACTTTTTATTTTGTGAGAAGGAAGTTTGGAACACGACGCGAAGCAGAGTGATCCAAACCTTCGAACAAAATAAAATCACTTTTAACACGTATATCATACACTATTTTTTCTACAAACACATTTATTTCATTTAAATTTGTATTTGTATATTTTTTTTACATATGTCAAACATGTCGATTTGTTGTTCCATTCGTCATTACCAAGGTAATTTACTTTTAACACTAGAATTAAAATATCGCATTTTTAATTGATGTATGCCGTGTTAAAAACACAATTTTTAATAGTGTTTGTAGAAAAACTATATTTTGCACGATCGACGCACAAAATTTAAAAGATAAATAAGATTTGAAAATTATTTTAACATATTAAAAAAAATTATTTGTCATTTTTGAAGTAAGCTTTGATCTTTGTTTTTATTTATTTACCGTCTCGCCTCCTGCACGGTAAGTGAAGCACATCACTTACCGCTCAGTAATTTGTAAATAAGATCTACTGTCTTGGAAACACTATTGGTAAAAAATAACCCGATCGTGCAAAAAATCTGTTAATCATAACGGCTTCTTATTGCCCATTTTTACCTCTCGCTAAGAGAGGTATTGAATTCATGCTAAAAATCGCATATCCAGATTTTAGTGAATAAGCACGTTTTAAGATCCCTAGAATCCGACGTGTGGATGTTGGCTTCACGATTTCTCAAATACTATAAGACTTTTAAGACATTTTTAACTACGGATTCCTCAATCTAACAATAATGGGAAGAGTTGATTAAGTTTTGGTAACAATTAGACAACCGGAAGTAGTAGTTACAAGAACAAAATCATCTAAATATTATTTATCGAAAATTTATGTAAATACTTATATTAAAGAACGTTAAAATCTTTGGAAAATTGGGAAATGATCGGATACGCAGTCTAATGTAAATAATTTATTTCCTGGCCTACGTTTCGACTGTTACTACAGTCTTCCTCAGGGCTAGAAATGGTCAATGATTATAAACGGTAACGTGGGGATCCCCCATATGACCCAATGGAGATAACAAATTGAAATTTATTGATGAATATATTGTATTTATATAATATATCAAGTCAAATAATTTTAAGCTGGAACTCAGAGAAAAGTTGTTTGAGTTTTCTCTGAGTTCCAGCTTAAAATTATTTGACTTGATATATTATATAAATACAATATATTCAATAAATTTCAATTTGTTATCTCCATTGGGTCATATGGGGGATCCCCATGTTACCGTTTATAATCATTGACCATTTCTAGCCCTGAGGAAGACTGTAGTAACAGTCGAAACGTAGGCCAGGAAATAAATTATTTACATTAGACTGCGTATCCGATCATTTCCCAATTTTCCATTCTGCTACCAGTCGATCATCGTACTCCACAGTTAAAATCTTTATTCGATAAACATAAATTCATTATTATATCTTCTATAGATTTAGAGATAAAGAAATGCATATAAAATAATTTGATGTAATAAATCTCAGATCAAATTACTTCAAGGCAAGAAATTCAAATGTTTGTAATTGACACTGTCAAAAATATTTGTACATCATTATGAAAATAAAAAAAAGTCAACAACGCGAAAGAATGCACGTAAAAAAGAGTATAAAAGGAATTTGCGAAAAAATGACGAATATAAAGAAAAAGTAAAAATATCTGGCGAGAGGTTATGTGCTGGCCACATCAGATTTTTATGTATGCCAAATTGTTTTTATTTGAAGAATTCGGTAATGACGATATTTCTGTACCGATGAAAGCGCTTACCATGCGTCACCTCAGGCTTTCAGTTTTATGGGTCGATTCTATTAACACCTGTAAGTCTTATAGATCTGTAAATATGTAAAAACCTGAGAAAAATGCATCTACTTTTGTTGCGATTTTGTTCATTATTTAGAAATTTACAGATCCGTAAGATTTAAAGCTGTTCTGAAGAAAGCATCACAAGGGGACTCTTCTGTGCTATTTGAAAAATACAAATACAAATGGTTTTACATACCAGTATTACATTTTCAGTTATTCAACAATAGGTCTTTATACGTGAAACAATAAACTATGATAAATATTAAAACTAATTCAACATAGAATACAATACCTCCTCCGTTACACATGCTCTTTCCATTCTGTGAACTATGTATTCCTTTGTTTTGTTTTGTTAATTTTGTTCCCTGTAGAGCGTTATTAAAATAGTTAGAGTAACAAGGGCTGTAGCACACGAAGCTTGAATTATGCCAAGGACATTTTAATATTTAAACAACCATTTCACCGGATTTAGGTCAGCATCCGAGTTGTAAATTTCAAAAGTTAATCATATGTTGATTATTTACTTTCGAGATCACAGGAAACACTTATCAAGTGTGTAGTTATCAGACGAGATTTTCGTTTAGGAATTTCATAATGGTTCCATACTTACTGCCGATAAAATTTAGGATTTCTGTGAAATGTTTCAAGTTTAAAATTATTATCGACTTCCTTTTGTTAACTAATTCACGGAAACAATCAAAAATTGATTGATTTTATCAAAATTTATTTATCAAAATCCTGCTGCTAGAATAGGGTATGTGACCAAATTTTTTTTTGGTACATATGATACTAAACAAAATAATACCAATATTTTTTTAATCGATTAATTATTCGTACTTACGAAAAAATAATTATTAAAAATTAAGAGAAGGGATTTGTGACGTGAGACGTGAGCATGGTAGAAGCATAGAAGAAGACGGATAAACTGGGAGAGAAAGAGATAGTTAGGCCAGCTGTGGTCACTCCACACCTACCACAATATAATCGCGATGCTGATCGGCTGATCTGTAACTGACTTTTTCCTTCCCGCAGTCTTAAAAAAAAATACAAGAGGTGGTCTTCTGTGGATCCCTGTACTGCGACCTGTAGATCTATTGTACCCTTCAGATTTACTCCTATGCTAGGAGTCCTGTTTGTTTAATAAACTCCAGGGTTTTCTTCAGATCTAAATCTTTTAGCATATCCTGCTGGATCTTTTCTGCTGTTCATAAAGGCTTCACAGTGACATATTAGGTGTTGAGGTGTTTCTTCCTCTTCTTGTGTTAGTCCCATCATGTGCAGGTGTTTGTTTAGTAGACAGTGTCTGTTAGGAGTCCTCACTAGTAGTATTTTTAAAACCTAGCAACCATTTTTATTTTGTAATAATATCATCACACCTCAAGATATCCTTCCGGGATTGGTGGATTAAAAAGTCTTGTAACTCCGTTATGCAAGCAGCCGCAAATTATTTTCTTCTTTTTATTGGCAACCTATTGTCGTCGACAAGTGTCAGTTTCGTCTGGGGTGCGAGTTGTGAGACACCCTGTATTTATATATATATATATATATATATATATATATATATATATATATATATATATTAAATAAGTTCAAAGCAGCAGTAAAAATTTAAAAAACAATGTAGAAAAATAAAAAACACAACAATACTTCAAGCGAATAGAAAGAGACAACCTATTCAAATTGCCGCCAACGCAAAGTGACAGTTACACCCCAAACATGGATTGACCACAGAAAAAGAATCACGTGTGAATCCAGGATCCATTATTATTATTATTATATTACAAGAGGTGGTCTCCTGTCGATCCCTGTACTGCGACCTGTAGGTCTATTGTACCCTCCAGATTTACTCCTATTCTAGGAGTCCTGTTTGTTTAACAAACTCCAGGGTTTTCTTCAGATCTAAATCTTTTAGCATATCCTGCTGGATCTTTTCTGCCCCCAGGATATTATATCTGCTGCTCGTAAAGGCTTCACAGTGACATATAAGGTGCTGAGAGGTTTCTTCCTCTTCACCACATCCCCTGCTTGTTGGTTCTTGTGTTAGTCCCATTGTGTGTAGGTTTTTGTTTAGTAGACAGTATCCTGTTAGGAGTCTTGTTATTAATCTAACGTCTTGTTTGCTCATTAGGAGTAAACGTTCCGTTCTTTTCTTGGTTGGTTTATTTAGGAAGAGCTTTGAGTGTCTCTGTCCTGGTGACTCCAACCAATGATTCTTGTGCCATTGATTCAGCAATGTTTTTATTTCCAGCTTAACTGTCTCCGCTGAGATTCCGAAAGCCGGTTCTGTTCCTGTGAAAGGAAAACTTGTCCCCTTCGCCAGACTATCTGCTTCCTGGTTTCCTTCGATCTCTGAATGCCCGGGTACCCATATTAATTTGAATTTGTTCCTCGCTCCTAGTGCATTTAATCTGTGGATGCACTGAACAAGTCCAGATTCTGTCTCACAAGATTCTACTGCTTTTAGTGCGGCTTGACTGTCTGTTGCTATAGAGAATCTTCTGTTGCTAAAGTGGCTCTCTAGTAGTAATTTGGCGCAGGTTAAAATTGCGTACAATTCTGCATGGAGTACTGTCATATAAGACCCGCAGTCTAAATGCCTTCTTCCATGATTCTCACATGCTTTCGTCATATATACCTTCTCCAAAACATTAAATTGCTAATAACGATATTATTACAAACTAATAGGTTTGTTCCAACAGAAAGTTCACAGGAGTTCAAAACATGATTCAGAACTGCTTAGAATCCATCCGCGAACTTATACGAGGTCTGTTAGAAAAGTATCCGACCTTATTTTTTGGCGATAACCTGATGGATTTGAACCTTCGTGCGCTTGCTTGAATTTTTTCCCGCCTGTCGATAGCGTCTGTTGCTGGCAAGCAGCATTTGAGTGAGATAGTGGGTAGTGCTCTCGTCGGTTTTTCATTGCAAGGAAAATTACGGAACGACTGGAGCAGCGCTGTTGCATCAAATTTTGCCTGAAGAGTTTATTGGCTATACTTAATAGTTACCTATCAAGTCAAGAGTAGCAATATTGCATAAAATATACAATAAAAAGAAAATGTATTTCTCCGGAAGGCCTAACATCTTTGATTCTATTTTATACGATTGTATTTTATAGGCATATAAAAAGGGTGAATGTACCCATAAAGTCACAGAAGCTTAATTTATTTTGCCTACTACGTGAAATAAGGAACGGGAGTCACGCTAGAATTATTGAGAATAACACATGGTCCATATTTTTTAGAATTTTATTTTAAATTTGTTCAAAGTAGTTCTTTGAACAATAATACACTTTAAATTTACCATTATTTCCTTCTTGTTCAAAGTAGTTCTTTGTCACTTTAAATTAACCATTATTTCTTTCCTTCTTAAAACCCCCATACATTCTTATTTTGGAATGCTTTCAAAATAATAATGAATTTCAGCACCAATCTGTTCTTTTTTTGGGGTCCCATGGCCACGTGCCTGAGTGTCTAGTTGCGAATCTGAGGAACCGGATTCGATCCCGACCGACACCAAATGAAACATTTCGAATAATAAATTGAACTACGAGCTCAACTAATACTGCCCCAATTGAACATAAACAAATCAAATTTTTGAATCAAAATAAAAATACAGAATATAGCATTTAAAATAGATTATTGATTATAAAAATATTTAATTAGAAATATTAGTTTTGCAGATTTTTCTGTACAAGTCTATTTCTCTCCAGTCTAGTGAAAAATTCAACTTATTTGTCTTACAATAACGACAAAAATTAACAAGTATATAAATATCAGAGACAATTAACAATATCAAAATTACTAATAATAATAATAATTGAAACAAATTGTCAAGATCGATGCAATGGGCTACTTGCGTGCCATTTTTTTATTTAACGTCCGACTGGTATGTTATTATTATCATAACACACCTGCTTTCAGGGTAGTTATATACTAAATAATACCCTAGAGCGTGTTATGAGTTGTTGCTATGGTAATGTTGTAAATAAATAAATATTGATACTGGAATAAAGCCTAAAAAACAAGCAAATGCATTCATAGCCTACCTTCTCAGCAAATTTAATTAAAACTTTCTGATCCGTAATTCGTAGAATATTAAAAATTATAGTCGGACGTTAAACGTTGAACGCACCACGGGAGTTAAAAGGACAATAATGCCTTCGGTCAACGTACATATCTCGGGCCAGAGGCCCTCGAAAAGTACACTGTTGACCTCAGGCGTTATTGTCCTTATAACACCCTTGGTACGTTAATTACTATAATATTTTTGAAGAGATGGTAAAAACTTGCTATCCATATTTTTTTCTTTTGGCAAAATTTTCATTAAATGGCCAGAAAAAAATTAATGAAATTTTAATATTTAAATTACTGACATGTATGACGTAGAATTACGCCTAACCAGAGACAACTATCTAAAGAGAGATTGGACAGACTTATAGGTGGCCTTGTAACAAAGTGTTTGGAGATGAGGGGCTAAGCGGAGCATATTTATTCAGAGGCAGCACAATCGGTCAGATTTTAATCAGCGCGCCGAATTTAAATTAAGAGTGCGTGAAACCGTTTTTTATTTTACAAATATCAAACTGACAAATTCGACAACTGTCGCAAATAGTTAATTTTCATATTTGTTAAATACGTATCATTTGGATTTGTGTGTTTGAAAGGTGCAGTGCCCATAAAGTAAGTATTTCATACATTAAATGTAGTAAGTTAATTCATTTTTCATAAATATATAAGATATAAATGTATAATAATTATAGTAAATGAAATATTTTTTTAGATCATGCGTACGCTAAGATGCATAGTGCCTAGCTGCAATAGTTGCAATAAAGAAAACCCTGATCTGGCCTTTTTTTGTCTTCCGCAAGTTAATTTAGTTTTTGAGAAATGGATTTCAAACCTCCAAATCAGAGATATAGTACAAGATAAACTACGGTCTACAGTAAACACATATCGCGTCTGTACTTTACATTTTCAAGCAGAGTGTTTTCAAACGCCATTAAGAAGAAAATTAAATCGTGGATCCGTACCCTTCTTACACAATATTCCGGGTAAGTGTGTAATTCTAAATAAATTTTATTTTCCATTTTTAGTAATTCATTGTTTTCCATTCGCGTGTTCATATTATAAGGGCCGCTGTAACGCATTAGGCATTGGCTAGGAGCCTAGGTCCTAGGCCTAGGATATGCTAGTTCAAAGGAACAACAAAAATTATAAACTAATGCTTGCACCGGATCGCTATCCTGCTTGTATCACTATCAATATATAAAATATATAAATGGTGTTTTTTTTTTGCAGAATCTCGAGTAACAGAATGTTTTAATGCCAATATTTCCGAAACAAATAGTTTGGTAGTATATCACTCTTCGCGTGAATCTTCATATGAAGAACGGACCGAACATTTTGACCCAGCTCTTTCCGCAATTTTACCAGAAGAAAATATTACGACTATTTTGGATTCTTCATTTAGTAAAGGTTCAATATCAGGAAAGGAAAACAAAAATTGCGTACACTGTATCACACGTTTTGTACTTTATGAAAGTACCTACATTTAATACAAATACCGCAACATAAAAAGTATTTTAAATATAAATACTAAATACTTTATTCTTCAAAGTACTAAAATTAAATAATCTATAGCAGTATTTAAATATTTTTCGAATAGTTTATAATTTTTTATAACTGAAACATTTCATTATATATAATTTTGCAATATTCTTCTCAATATCTAATTAAATAAGTCTTTATTTAAATACTGTTTTTCAATATTGTGAATATAGAACTTCAAATAAAGTACAAAAAATATTTAAATATAAATAATGAAAATTATATTGAAAACAGTAGGGTCAACCGGGGTAAGTGTGACCGGAAAATTCATAGTTTCAACTTTAAACAAACATAAAACAGTTAATTTTGAAGATAAATTTATCATTAAAATGTGTAAATATAGCTTCATTATTTTTTTATCACTCAGTTTTTTGAAACTCTTTTTAAACAAAAAAATACATATTTTTTTCACTTTCTTATGTACTGAAAAAGTGGCCACACTTTCCCTCAAAACGGGTAAGTGTGGATCATGTTTGGGTAAGTGTGGTTAGCTATAATTTCTTCATCTATTTATTCAGTAAGGATTATGGGATAAGTGTGGTGAAATAGAGGAAAAAAAACACAATTTTTCGATACAAAAATTATATTTATTGTTTATTAAATTTGTTATTTAAACATTATTTTTCAAATATTTCATTAATGGCTTTACTGAATACATATTTTAGCCTATTGCCACTCATAATAATGTTTGGGGTAGGCAGAACACATAATTTGTTCAAAATTAATTGAAGATATGTCATTTTCGTTAGTAATAAAATTTTTTTTTGTTTCGTCAAGACATTTTAGCGCCATAACTGTAATATCGTCGAATTTTTCTTCAATGTTTTGAACAATACACGCATAAAAGTAATTACTTGCATTTCTTTTACCACCTTTAAATTTCACCAATATAAAAGAACCCTTTTTTATATTTTCAACAGTAGGTGAAACTAAAGAAGGTTCTCCGTCTTCACTTTCAATCTCATATGCAGAACTTTCACCAGATGTAACTTCCACTTCTTCTTCACTATCTGTACTATCCGTTTTAATTTCTTTTTTATTAGTTTTAATTTTTTTGCTTTTATCGTTTTTGTTTTTTTCCATATTCTTACTCATGGTTTTTGTTTTGACTGATTCTTTAATTTTCTTTTTGTTCTTTAAGTATTCAAAATAATTATTTTCTGTTATGACTTCGGCAATATCTATTCTTCTCCTCACCTTTTTATCAGCAATTGGACTCTGTTTAACAGTAGAAAGTAAAATATTTTCAAAAATTTTACTTGGTGAAATTACAGTTTGAGGAATTTCCATATTTTGTGAAAACAGAGAAACACGTGAATCAGATGAGCATGAAAGGTTTTTTTGGCTGGTCGAGGGAGTTGCAATTATGGGTTCTTGCGAAATAATGTCATTTTGATTGGTAGATCCATTTTCATCATCTTGTGCTTTTTTCATAGAATCATATCGATCTAGTTTGTCCTGGTCAAAATTTGTTCTTGGTATAACATCCTTATTTAGAGGGTAAATACCAGTTTTCCGAAATCCGTTCTTTATTGTTTGAGAATTCACATCAGTCCAAACCTGACCAATTAAGTCCGCAAATTCTGATTTACTCAATCGTTTGCCATAGTTATGTCTACACCATTCTGCAAGCAGAACATCCCACTTGTTCTTTATGCCTTTAAATACAGCAACATCCAACGGTTGTAATATGTGTGATGTGTGAGGCGGTAACTTAAGAATAATTATGTTATTTTCAATGGCACTTTCAACCAGATCAACACTAATATGCGATAAGTGTCCATCGTAAATCAATAATGCAGGAGATTGCACATTCGGTACAAATACGTTTTTAAACCATGATTTGAAAACTTCCTCAGTCATCCATCCATTGTCCGATACATGATAACTCGTATTTGGGTACGCCTTCTTACCAATCATAGAGTTCCATTTATGTTTTCCTTTGTGAAGGATAAGAGGTGCTAATTTAGATCCATCTGCAGCCACGCAAAATAATACTGTCGTTGAATCTCTTCCAGTTCCAAATGTTATTCGTTTAGTTGACTGCCCGACTGGTGAGACAATTTTTGTATTACTTGGATCTAATGTGAATCCCGTCTCATCACAGTTGAATATACGTTCGGGAGCATTCTCCAAGTGATATGTTTTAATTATTTTGTCTACTTTTGTGTAAAAATCATAAATTATATATGGATCACTTGACTGCCTTGATCTAGAGCTTTCCAATTTTTCTGGTTTTTTTAGTGAGAGCCTATGGCGCAAACAAAAAGATTTGAACCAATCATGTCCTGGTATTCCATTCTTAAATCTAGTTTCTAAACCATAATCTTTAACAAACTTTTCAACCACTCCCTGTACTTCCCGTTTCGAAAAACCGAAACCAGCTTTATGCAGGACTTTTAAATATTTTACTAACCGCTGTTCTACTGCCTCACCTAGGTCTGTGCTCCTCCCTCCACCACCCTTCGTTGTTGATACTTTTCTTCCTTTCCATCCTTTTATTTTCAATCCTAGTGTAGACTTGGGTATCCCAAACGTTTCCGAAGCAACACGTAATGTCATTTTTCCTTCCGTTACATTTTGTATGGCTTTTTCAAGATTTTCTAATGTCCACCGCCCACCTACGCCACGTTTAGTTTTTCTTATATATTTCCTCGGCATGATCTATAATTTAAATTTAAGAACGTTACAAAATATATCATATTACCCAAACATTGCTCCACTTACCTAAGATCTGATATAACAGGCTTGTTGAAACACAATATTGTTGCAGCTGTCACTTTGCGAACGAACCACACTTACACCGAACAGTGATACCACACTTACCCAACTAAAATTTACTATGGGGCAAATGTGGCGCCAAGTTTAAAATGTTATAAATAAATAAATTTGTATATTTCAATACACAAACATCATTATTAAAGTTTGTATTGTGTTAAATTGATATTACATTCTGAAAAAACCCGTGTTTAAATTTTTTTATTATCAAATGAAACGTAACATGTTCGAAATTGATTTGTATTTGGACCAAGTGACTTTTTAGATTAATTATAAAATTTGCTGTTATGACATAAATCTGTTCTAAATTTTGATACAGCTAAACAACACGTAAATTTCATTAAAAATAGTACTAATTTACAGAATTATGAATTTGGTACCGAATAGGAAGACGTGGCCACACCTACCCCATTTCCACACTTACCCCGGTTGACCCTATTTTATTATTTAAGTATTTAAATAGTGACAATATTTATATTCTCATTGTTATTTTAAGCAATTTAATAATTTGTACACTATATCATTTAAATAAATAATTACCTATATACCAATATCAGTTTTTTTCTTTCTCTTTCAAATATTTTAAAAAAATATTTTAAAAACACGAACGGATAGCGTATTAGAGATCTAGTTACCGTGGTTTAGTTCGTTGCATATGATGATAGATGGCCAACTTTATGAAAATCCGAAAGCATTGAGTTTCCAATCTCTCTTTAGATAGTTGTCTCTGCGCCTAACCAAAGAATGGCGGTAAAACAATAACATCGGTACGTACAATAGCAACGGCATGTGCGGGTAATTTAAACATGACAGATCATTTGTTTGACGTTTAAATAATAGTTTGGAGGTTAATATTTTCGTTTGTCATTTTAATCTTGTAGGAGTATAAGCTAAGTTAAAATCCTTCAAAATCCTGCTTAACAAATCTGAATACGTAATAAAAGTAATAGAAACCACGCAAATTGTAAATAATAAAGAAGAGAGAGGTGATGCCCGTCCGATATAAATGTGTCATCATCATTACCCATATCTGCGTACAAAGCAGATTGGCACACCCAGCAATGGGTAATATGCCGTGATGATATATTTATTTATTTACCTTCTACCAGTAAGTCCAAAAATAGTCAAAAGTCGCAAATTTTCAAATCAGTGAATACGGTGGTGTTTTACTACGTAAAATGCAATAAAACTATTTTGAACTTAAACTCAAGTACATCAATGATTTTGAAATATACACAGTTACATACTTTGATCCTTTAAGTTGCGATATAATCTGTCTTTGATGTATAATTTTGAATTTCCGTTCATATGACTGAGATAATCTACCATTGTTATTGTTTTGATATAAATTTTAAGAATTTAATATTATTTTAATCATTTTTTTCTTTAATTTCGGGTATTTTAGATAAATTAAGCTATGAAAAACCAATCAAGTAAATGCAAAATGATCACCTACATAAGTACCTACAATAATATGAAAATTCCCGACCACATGATTTTTGTGATAATATACAAACCATTGTTATTGTTTTTCTTTATATTTTTTCAAAAATATATGTTTATGTTGATATGTGAGAGGATGAGATATGATAAGATACGATGATTTATGAAATGAAGAAATATAAAAATGATATAAACTTTTTTATATCACAGACTTTGTTCTATTTTTTACGTCCGCATCTGGTTTATTTCACGCGTTGAATGTAATTTACAAAACAAGATTAATTTTATCCATTTTTCTTTATTTAAGTCTCAAGAAAAAGGTGCGTACGGCATACATTTATATTTGAAGATAGTATATGAACTTGATTAATAACAAAATAAGAGTAAGTACATTATTATATTTTAATTTGATTATAGTACAAATTTATCATTTTTATAACTTTTGTATTTAAACAAAACAAGGTTAAAACTGAAAAGCAAATATTTTATTAACCACAAATGTCGTTAATAAACGGATGCATTTTGATTTTACTTGGTTCAGTTCTATTTACTTATTATTATAAATATTTGTTTAGATGAAGGTCAAATTTATTGTTTAAACTCCTATCTTTTCATTGTATATACTCCAAGAATTCGTACGTTAAGACTTTACCTTTACATGGTTTACGATATTATACTATAAATTGTATTTGTTTACCTTTTTCATATCTCTTATCTTTTCAACAATATACTAAACGAGAATAAAACGCTGGATACAACAAAATACATTCATAATAATATGTATACTTATTTTTTACCTTCCGTCACCTTTAGGTAAGGAAGGTATTGTCTTTGGTCAAAAAATTCGGTGGTGAGTTTTTAATGAATAAGCACGTTTTAAGGTCCCTAGAATACGATTTTACTATTTTTACGATGATGTCTGTATGTGTGTGTGTGTGTGTGTGTGTGTGTGTGTATGTATGTATGTGTGTCCGTGTGTGTGTGTGTGTGTGTGTGTATGTAACAAAATTTTCGTTTGCGATAACTCTAATACTACAATTCCAAAAATTATAATTCTTTCGTAT
The DNA here is from genome assembly GCA_963082715.1 of Harpalus rubripes. Classification (NCBI taxonomy): domain Eukaryota; kingdom Metazoa; phylum Arthropoda; class Insecta; order Coleoptera; family Carabidae; genus Harpalus; species Harpalus rubripes. The sequence continues at coordinate 60,388,432 of OY720455.1, forward strand.
TCCTCTTCGTTGCATCCATATGAAGAGCTGATTAGATTTTGGTTATAATTGGTCAACCGGAAGTACCCTTATTTGAAGATTTTAACAGTTTTTCTTGAAAAAACGATGTTAAATATCATTTTTTTACATTTAATGTTATTATAAATATTAAAGAACATTGTATTCTCTATACGATTTGACTGCATTTTATACTTAATATTAAATGGATATAGAGTTAAAAAATTATAAAGAAATTAAATTTTATAAAGTAGACATAGCTATGAAAACATATTCGTAGTATATTTGTGTTATATTATAATTTTACTCGAAATTTAGGATCTTTTGCTCGAAACTTTCTGTATAGAATTTTTATAAAGTACATACAACTGTTGAAAGGTAATGTACGTATAAGAAATTTAGAATTTTTTACAAGGAACTTTCTGTATGGTTTTATAGAAAATACATAGGCATTTACGAAAATTCTACCGATAACACGACTGGTAAAAAGTTACCGTGTTCGAAAATTGTACAATATCTACCAGATCCATCTACCGGATTCATGAAGAATCTAATCTCAAAAAAGGTAGTGATGCAAAGCGAAGTGCACGCGTTAAAAGTGGAAATGTGTTCAAAGTATGACTCTGCTCAGTTTGTTAACTACATCAAATTTCTAACCTGTTTCAAATTTTCAAATTTTTTATAGGTTATGGATCTACCCTGTTTACCACTTGCGTTCTTAAAATATCGATTCCGGTAGCTATAACCTGATAAACAGCTATTTACTGGTAACAATTCACAGGTAGAATTTTCGTAAATGCCTCATATAACTGACGGAAGGTAATGTGCTGGCCACATCAGATTTTTTTTAAATAAAATAAATTTTTTCTACAGTCTATATACAAAGTAGCCAGTTGCGCTCTCTTTTGTCAACACAAAATGTCACTTTGCCGCTCTAGAGCGACAAAGCAGAAAAACGCTCGCTCCTCAAATTTCTAATTATACAATGTTGAGAAATGTTACTTGGCTACATTCTTAATGGAAATGTTTAGTCAGGAATTAATGACACTGTAGTTACACATTACCCACGTACATAACCAAACAAAATGTTGCACTGCTGTGAAAATAAAATAGGGCATTCATTTACAAAAACGAAAGTATAAAATGCTTAGATTAGATTGAAGCAATCGCTCAAGAAGAATGGAAAATACCGATAAGTAAAATTAAATAAAAAATAAATTTTTGTTATGGTGGAGGACCCCATTGTGACGACTGTAGAAAAAGTCTTGTGTGTGTTTCGAGCGCAAATGGACATTGTCGATTTTGAGAGAATGCCTCGCTCCTGCGTCGCGCGGCAACAACCTCTCAATCGACAATGTCCCATTTTGCGCTCTTAATACACAAATAGCTATTGTGTGTAATTGGACATATGCATGGATAATAAAGAATTTCATAAAATAAAAAATCTGATGTGGCCAGCACATTACCTTCCGTCAGTTCTATGTATATTGTACAAATTTCATACAGAAAATTTCTTGCAAAAGATTTTATTTCTTGTACATTACCTTCCGACAGTTGTATGTATTTTATACAAATTCCATACAGAAAGTTTCTAGCAAAAGATCCTATATTTCCAGTAAAATTATAAAACAAACATACTCTATCAATTGCACTTGACACTGACATCTTTCAATCAGAATTATCTTAATATAGTAGCTGTTTCCATAGCCGTCTACTTTATGAAATTTAATTTCTTTGTAATTTTTTAACTCTATATCCATTTAATATTAAGTATGAAATGCAGTCAAATCGTATAGAGAATAAAATATCATCGTGAAAATATGATGTAGCCAGCACATAACTTCTCGCAAGATATTTTACCTGGTTGTTCGCATAAACAAAAAAAATATTTTTAAATAAAAATACATCATGTCACTACAAAATAATTCTCACATATATTTGCAAAATTTATGAGATATTTTAATATAAATTATGTACAATACATACATTTTCTTTATATTCGTCATTTTTTCGCAAATTCCTTTTATATTCTTTTTTACGTATATTCTTTTGCGTTATTGACTTTTTATTTTCATAATCTTCATAATGATGTACAAATATTTTTGGCAGTGGCATACAAATATTTTTGACAGTGGCATTTATGTGACAATTACAAATATTTGAATTTCTTACCTTGAAGTAGTTTGATCTGAGATTTTTTACATCACATTATTTTATATGCATTTCTTTATCTCTAAATCTATAGAAGATATAATAATGAATTTATATTTATCGAATAAAGAATTTAACGTTCTTTAATATAAATATTTACATAAATTTTCGATAAATAATATTTAGAAGATTTTTTCTTGTAACTAACTACTACTTCCGGTTGTCCAATTGTTACCAAAACTTAATCAACTCTTCCCATTATTGTTAGATTGAGGAATCCGTAGTTAAAAATGTCTTAAAAGTCTTATAGTATTTGAGAAATCGTGGATCCAACATCCACACACACACACGGACATCATCGTAAAAATGTTATAATCGGATTCTAGGGACCTTAAAACGTGCACTAAAATCTGGATATGCGATTTTTAGCATGAATTCAATACCTCTCTTAGCGAGAGGTAAAAATAGTAAAATTGTGTTCTAGAGACTATAAATCGTGCTTATTGATTAAATACTCATCATGGAGTTTTTTGACCAAAGACAATATCTTCCTTACCTAAAGGTGACGGAAAGTAAAAAGTAGTTTCTATTAGTTTGATAAAAGAAGACCTGATTGATTAGATATTTGAATGTTGCATTCTTTTTCTTTTAACAACATGTTTTTTTTTTTGTTTTCGTTTTGTTCATGTTACCTTTGTGCTCTACAAAATTAAAAAGCACATGAAATTGGCTCTCAGCAGGCTATGAGTATTCTCTGACGCAAATCAATACGAGTATCAATTGTTTTATCTTTCTTTTATCTTCAGAGCAAACAGATAAAGTAAATAATAACATGTGTAGCTATTCAAAGTGGGTATGTATGCACATATGGAACATGTCTCATCAAAAAAATTTCAATTATACGAATTGGGGTAAAGAACCGTAATTGAATTTTCCAACAAAGTAAAATATTTTCTTGAGGTATGAATCATTTCTTAAATCTATATCCATTATGTAATAAAATGACATTTCATATAATAACTTTGTAAATAAAGTAACACCTTAACTTTAATGTCAAATGTGAATTACAAAATATTACTTCATATAAGAAAGTTGCCAGAGAACAGCTCAAATCTGTTGTCTACTAAAGCTACGCAAATAGCTGCATTACGCAGACATCAACATAATGACAAGAAGACTATCGGGAGCAAAGGAAATTTTCACCCATTTGAGAGACAAACCTAAAGAGGTTGGTCTAACAATTAACACAGAGAAAACGAAAATCTTAAGACAAACAAGAAAAATCCAGAAACTAGAAAATATTACTGAAGAGAATATGAGGATAGAATCCGACTAAAATTTCATATACCCATGCAGCAATATTTCAAAAGACGGTTCGGAAGATATGGAAATACAGAGGAGAGTCAATTTAGTCAATAAAGCCTATTTTGCTCTATTGCCACCTCTTAGATCTAAAGACGTACATAAAAAATCAAAAATGAGAATATATAAGGCTATAATAAGACCAATCCTATGCTACGCATGCCAAACTTGGATCATGACCAAAAGAACAGAAGACGTAATAAATAGATTCGAGAGAAAAGTGCTAAGACGAATACTAGGGCCAATAAACGAAGACGGAGCCTGGAGAATTAGATACAACTTTGAGATATACCAAGAATTTAAAGAAACCCCAATATCGGCTTTCGTAAGAACTCAAAGACTGCGCTGGGCTGGACATGTGATCCGAATGGAAGAACACAGGGCCCCTAGAAGAGTGCTACAAAGCAAATGGTATGGCACAAGACCTAGAGGCAGACCAAGGAAAACGTGGGAAGAGAGTGTGACAGAGGATGCAAGACGGCTGAGGCTGAGGAATTGGAAGAAAACTGCATTGGAAAGAGACGAATGGAGGAGGCACTTAATGGAGGCCAAGGCCCGATTTGGGCTGTAGAGCCATAGGAGAGATGTATACACATATGGAACATATATCATCAAGAAAATTTCAATTATACGAATTGGGATACAGAACGTTTATTGAGTTTTCCAACAAAGTAAAATATTTTCTTTAAGTATGAATCATTGCTTAAATCTATATCCATTATGTAATAAAATTGACATTTCATATAATAACTTTGTAAATAAAGTAACACCTTAACTTTAATGTCAAATGTGAATTACAAAATATTACTTCATATTCCAAATATAAAACAATGATTCGTTGATTTTCCTCATTAACAAGAAATCGATAAAAATGCGTCGAATATAAAGCAAGATAATTTTATGTCACAAAGTTCAATGTGACATTAATAATTTGAGATTCATTTATCATAAAGAAAAAAAAATAAACATAAAGGACACATATAATCTTTATCATAAGACGCAGAGACCAACGGTCTACGTAATTTGAAATTTGTGAAAAATTTTGATTTTAACCTAACTTTCAACCGCGCGACATCACACTTCAAAGCACCTTCTCGACAGTAGAAACGCTGGCTCTGCACCGTTCACTTGTTATCAGCGCTAACTACTTGAAAGATTATTGTGCGTGTGTGTATGTATATAAATACTTGTATACCGCGACGATACGAACAGTTTTACGTGTCTGGTGTAGTGATGATGTGAAAATGAGTCCCAGTAAAGAAAAGAACGTTGCCATGCAACGTGCTAAAGTTGTACGAATGGATTCGGCGTACTCCACGACGAGTAACGACGATTTTGAGGATTTAAGCGAGGATTCTGAAGAGTAGGCTGAGATTTTTATTATTTGCTACTGTTTAAGTTTGTATTTACATTAAAATATGTATATGGACCCTAGTACTCACTAATAAATTACTAAGGCCCGGTATTTTCGTCTCTGGTTAATAGAGAGTCTGTTAAGATAACTGCCCGTTAAAGCAAAAATATCGCTTCGAAAAATTGACACGTGTCATTTTTACAACTTATGCTATAATATCAATATACAGGTGACTCACAACTCGCGCCCCAGACGAAACTGACACTTGCCGACGGCAATAGGTTGCCAACAAATAGAAGAAAATAATTTGCGGCTGCTTGCATAACGGAGTTACAAGATTTTTTAATCCACCAATCCCGGAAGGATATCTTGAGGTGTGATGATATTATTACAAAATAAAACTGGTTGCTAGGTTTTAAAAATACTACTAGTGAGTTACAAAATTTGTTTGACTTACTGTAATTTTGAC